>CAUYQG010172884.1:0-11564 GCA_963574415.1 Tarsius wallacei
CACACTGTTCGTAGAGGTTGAACTAGTTTGCATTCCCATAGAGAGTGTAGAAGCATCCCATTTTCTATGCATCCTCACCAGCATCTGTTGTTTTTTTGTTTTTATTAATGGTGGCCATTCTTATTGGAGTTAGGTGGTATCTCAATGTGGTTTTGATTTGTATTTTTCTGATGTTTAGTGAAGCTGAGCACTTTTTCATGTGTCTGTTGGCTGCTCATATGTCTTCATTTGGGAAATGTCTATTCCTGTCTTTTGCCCATTGATTTAATTATTCTATTCTGTTTTTAGTGTTAGTTAGGAAGCTCTATCAGACTGGATACTGTTGCTAACTGTGATTACACTGATGGGAAATGTGAGACAGTTTGAGGTGGGAGACTATTGAATTCGGCTGATTTTTCCTGCAAGAGAACCAGAGAGAGCTGTGATGGCAGCACAGGGCATTTCTGTTTCCCAGGCATCTCTGTGACCCCTTCCCTACAGGCTGTAGGGAAAAAAGCATCTGGCAGACTTCCTAGTAGTCAGTGCAAATGTTTTGGGGCAAGCTAGGCATTGAACAAGTGCCTGACTCCTGGGACTGACCAAGGCTAGTGTATGATGGGTAATTCTGGTTCCTTCCTAAAATGATTACTCAGAAATACAACTGTAGGCCATCAGTCACTCACATTTATTACAAAGCTTTTTATTTTACAGATTAGAGTATGCTTCCATTTTGATAAGACAGGTAAAATGCATCCTGGATTTTGTGTAAACTTACCTATTTCAGACAATAGAATACTATAATGAACATCCCTGAAGACAAATTATCCCACAAAACTACTTAGGTGTTTCTTCCTATTTATTATCTATAAAAAGATTAGTATTGAAAAAAGCAATAGATTTCAACTCTTGACTCAAATTTTTAAAATCACAAATTAGACTAAAAATCATCTTATCTAAAGTTTTTAGTTTTTCACTTTGCTTGATGTGAGAAATAAAAATTGAAAGTATCTTGGAGAATTCTATGTGATAGGCAAGTTTCAGCAGGTCTTACATGGAGCACAGTGAAAATGATGTTTTATATTAAAGTCATGAAGCAAAATGGAAGAATCATTGAATGCTATTGTATCCAGTATGCATAGTATGTATATTAACTTGTAAGCAAAAGGAAATTGTAACAGCAACTGATTTGAAAATTTAACACTGAGATGATTTTTAATATGACAGTATATTCAGCAATGTAATGACTTAATTTGCAAACCTCCTAATTGGATTTTTGTCTTGATATAAATTGCACTTTATTACCAATGCAATGGTGCACCTATCCATAACATTATTGCTTAATATTGAGCACCTCCTGGGCTTGTAACTCATGAATTTGGACTTCAATTATTGAACCAGGTGCTTAATTTATATAACTTTAAATTATTACTTATCTGTAAATCTAGTGAGAAAAAGTGAGATGTTATAATATTTTTGTGTTCTGATATGTTAGAGTTACAAATTTTAAGATGAAATATGTTGCCTTTTATGTAATAGGTAGCATAAACTATGAAAAAGTTTCACTAAAGAAAATGGCTTACTTGTTATTATCACTATCATCGCCAATATCCTGACTTTAAGAATAACACTATAAAATTTTCAAATAACCAGTATTACAATAACTTCTTTCAGTATATTATTACCTTACATAGTAAAATGAAGGAGCATTAATTATCATAAACTTGGAACATATAACTAGCAATTTGTCTTTTTTGAAAGCAGCATATATTAACAAATGTGATCTCAGAAATGAGACAAGAGCAGGAAAATAACTCAACTGTATATAACAAAATAATTGATAAATAAATTATATTTCTTTACTTAAATACTTGAAGTGAAAAATAAAATGGAATACTGCATACAAGTACCAGTCAGCAGTGCCAATCAGAATAAGGAAATGGCCAGTCCAAGGTGGCTGTGACTAACTCCTCCATTGGTTGTGTCTCAGCAGAACGATTGAATGAGAAGAAAAGGCCAAGGGCCCAGCAGGTTGTACCTCTCCCAACATCCCCTTAAAATAAGATTCTGGGTAAACGTTTGTTCTGACATCAGCAGAGAAGATCCCTCAAGACTTAAAGGGTGCACTTAGAGGGCAGAGGTTTTACCTCACCCTCGGGAGCTGGTGACATGGTACCTTGAGCATGGGTCCTGCATGACGTGGGTACACCCTGCTGTGAACAGGCTGTGACAGCCTCCCCAAGGTCCAGACACACTTGTCTGCAATGATGTATTGGAGATATTTGGAACGGACAGCTGGATATATGGAACTGAGGCCAGGACAGAGCCTATGCTGGAGACGGGAATGTGGGGTCTATTCTTCATGGGTGGTGAGTAATGTGGGAGTGGGTGAGAGGATTCTGCAGGAATGGGAATGTATTGGGTGAGAGGCAGAACCTGAGCAGAACCAGGAACCGGGGAACCAGGGAACACTGAGGTGACAGGGACCAACCAAGGAAGAAAGCCCACTGGGAAGATGCGAGACACCCCTATAGTGGGAAATTTTACACAATGGGAAAGAGTGTAGCATCAAGAATGATGCCCTCACCGTGGTGTCAAGTGATGCAGGGAGATCAGGTGTTAAAAGCAAGGTGGATTCGCTAGGTAGAAGTTAGCCAGCAGCTGTGGCAACACAGTGATCTGAGAGGATGGTGAGTGTGGAAGCCCCACTGCTGTTTTCGGAGGTGATTTAGAGGTGATGCAGTGGTGAAAAGCCATCCTTGTCCCTACTGGTAATGATTTATGCTATGGTTTCTCCCACAAATGGTAGGAGGAGAAACAGAATAGAGTAACCGTTTGTAACATTTGCTGCATACTGCAGTCACCTTGAGAAGGGTTCATTTTATTTTTTTATTTTAATATCTGATGCCTGGGCCTCCCCGCAAACCAGTTAAATCTGAATCTCTGGGGATGGGTCTTGGATTTTGATATCTTAAGTAGCACTCCAGATAATTTTAATGTTTAGCTGGAATTGAGGACTATTGGATTAATTGAGTAAGACAATGGGTTTCAAATGTCAACCTCAACTTCTGCTGACTGTGACTTCTCATCAGAGGCTCAATTTCCTTACCAGTCAAGTGAGGATAATGACAGTGTTTTCCCCATTGGATGTTAGGAGGATTGAATGATTTAAAGTGTGTGAAACACTTGGAGTGGCACAGTCTATTGTTGGTGGTTATTGCTACTGTTTATAGCGTTAAAGCAAACAGCTGACCTCCCTGCTCCCCAGGTCTTTGGAACAATCCCTGTGAATATTTGAAATCCTTGTGGTGCCCACACCCTAATCAAAGGATGGGAGAGCCACGCTCTGCCATTCCTCCATCGTTCGTGGCACTGACTCAGCAACTGTTTCCACTTGGGCCGGCGGTTGATTCTTGTTCCTGTATTAGCTGCGTCAAAAGTTTCTTATCAGATTCCTGTTGCCACGGGAGCTTTACACATGCCTCTTGGGCCTGTGGAAACAATAGATGATCTTTCATAGAACTTGTGAGATCCCTCAAACCTCTGCTCATTTTCAACTGAATTAAAGTCAGCTGTGGCAATGCCTTCCTATGCTACTAGACAAAAAATACCAAGTTCCTTGCTATTACATACTGTTATTAGGCTCTAAGAAATGTTTTTGGATGAGGACACCTGATAGAGCTTAGTTTCTTGCTTAGCTTTCTACCCTTGGGCCTTACCTTGACTATCACTGCCAAAACAAAACTGCACTGAAATAAGTTAAACAGGCAAGGAAGATGTTATGAAAGGCTATGGCAGTATTGGGAGAAAGACCTCAATCTGAAGAAAATTCTGCTAAAACAAAAGGCAAGAGACCAGGCGCTGTGGCTCTGTAATTCCAGTGCTTTGGGTGGTCAAGATGGAAAGATTGCTTGAAGCCAGGAGTTTGAGACAGCTTGTCTGTCATAGCAAGACTCCATCTCTATTAAAAAATATAAAAATTAGCCAGGTATGGTGGAATATGCCGTAGTCCTAGCTTTTTGGGTTGCCAAGTCAAAAGGATCATTTGAGCCCACAAGTTTGAGGCTGCAGTGAGACAAGTTCTTCTCTGTGATTATGACATCTGTGTTTGCAAATTGATGCCCAGGAATGTGAGGCCACTTCTTTACCCGAGACTGGAAGATAGCAGTACTATCTTCCTTGATGATCACCCTTCAAAGGGATGGCTCCCAGGTCCTTGAGAAAGACATTCTTGGGTTGTCAAGCTGGTAAGAGACTGGGAGAAAACATCTTCTCAAACGGGCAGAGAAAGCAATTACAATGGAAGTTTTCTAAAGTAGGTGCTCTAAGAAAAGGAAGTTCAGGGCCAAACACCAGGAAGAAACCAGTCTAAAGTTTAGTCAAGCTGGGAGGAACATTAAAACATCTTGATCACTGTATCTGATTTTTCTTTGTTTTGATCTTTTCCTCAATATCAACTTCTGTAGACTTTTGTTCTGACTTCATGTTCTGGTTTAAGTCAAAGTTTTACTGAGCTAACAGGTTTTTTTGTTTGTTTGTTTGTTTTGAGTCAGAGTCTCACACTGTCACCCAGGCTGGAGTATAGTAGCACAATCATGCTACCACAGCCTCGACTTGCTGGACTTTAAGTCTTAAAAAATTGTATTAATTGGAAAAAGTACATGCATTAAAAGATATACACACACAGACACACATATTTAGATTTGGAAGTGGCTTTAACATTAATCTAACATAATCGTGGATCAATATCTGAATCTTCATGACAGCATTTTGCCCAGTGTCATCATCTCAGAGAATAACAAGTCCCAGGTGATTCCTTCTGTTTTCACTCAAATCCTTACCTCACAGACAAATCAGATCAGCTCTTCAGCTCACAGAATGAGTCTTCCTTTCTTTGGTTTAGACATCCACTGTTCCGTATATGGGGTTCATTCAATGAAATTCATGAAGCTATTTGTTTCCTTCCATGTCTCT
Source organism: Tarsius wallacei (assembly GCA_963574415.1). Classification (NCBI taxonomy): domain Eukaryota; kingdom Metazoa; phylum Chordata; class Mammalia; order Primates; family Tarsiidae; genus Tarsius; species Tarsius wallacei. The sequence goes on from CAUYQG010172884.1 coordinate 4,951, forward strand.
TTTAAGCTGTGTCTCGTAAATGAACACAAAATTTCCCAAGTGGAAGTCAACCAGTGTGAGTAGAATGATCACTTCATTCCTTTTGAATAGTCTCCCAATGATAGAGATTAAATTCTCTCCTGGTAATTTTTTTCACGTGCACTTTCTTACTATAGTTTTTAAACCTAAGTGTTGGACTTTTACATTTACTCATATTAAATATATTTTGTTGGGTGTGGTCCACCATTTTCACTTGTCAAAACCATTTGGGAGATTGGTTATGCCCTACACTTTATTAGTTAGCTTTCCCATTTCCTGTAATCTGCAACATTGATAAAGATTACTTTTACTTCATCACCCAAGTCTGAGAAGAGCCCTGAATCCTACCACCCACCAATGAGTCAGCACCCCTCGGTGTGGTCATTTAACAGGGGGTCAATTTATCTCTTTGCTGCCCGCTCTCCATGTCTTTTTCTTATATCCATATCCTAAGATAATTTCAAATGTGCTGATAAAGCACTCATTTGACGCGTCTTTATTATTTCTGATTGTTTTCATAAATCTTTTAAAAATCAAAAGATTAAAAAAAAATTTAGTAGATCCTCTTCCTTTTGCAACTCCCTGGTGGCATTTATAGACATTTATACCAACTAAAATACATAGTATGCTTGTATTTAAGAAAAACATTCCATTTTGAAATACATCCCAGTCTTTCTGTAGAACTTTTAATTTATCTGCGAAAATTGGTTATGAATTATTTTTGGAAAAATACAAAATTGTCATTCTTACATTCATGAACAGCCAAGAAACAGAAGGGCCAGGTGTCCTTTGCTTGACTTTTTTGGCAGAATTTTGCCTTTCCTGCTTTTAAATCAGTTAGAAAAATATTCAAGGCATAAGCCTTCTTTAATCCTCTATATAATTAGTGTTCAAACATGTAAATTTTTATAATTCTGAGTTTTTTTCTGAATTGGCATTTTACAGATTTGATAGAATAATAAAATCTTTGGATGATTTGTTTAAATTTTTATCATGCAATATTTTATGTGTATAAAATCATGCAAGATATATGTCATGATGGCTAGTAATAAAATGCACATCCATTGCTGAATTTAATATCTAGAGCATCACCAATTCCATTATGCTTTTCTTAATGCAATACGCTGCCTTCCTTCAGGGAGGTAACTTTTATCCTGAATTTTATGTTTAGCATATCCTTCCTGTAATCAAAGGACTACTATCATATATGTAAGTATCCCTACACAAATATTTAGTGCATTTTCTTTTTCAAATATGAGGTGGACACCAGAAATGTTTTCTAGTATTCAAATGACAGAAGATACCTACAGGGGCCAAAGTGGAGATTCATGTGACTGGTTCCCAAAACAGACCAACTGGCCGCACACTTGACAATCTGCTTCTGTTTGGACCAACCATTAGATTTTGAGGCACTTTTGCAAACTATATTAAGGAGCATTTTTTCTATGCTATCCACTTGCCAAAGTACTTCTTCGCTTTTGCTTTTTGAAAAGTTACATGCCGTCTGTGCAATAATTTTGTGCTGATATTAATAGACTAATAGAAAATAAAACATATTTAACTCAAATTTTGATATAACAATGGTTTTGACTATCCTACCTGAAATCATAGACATGTATATTCAGAGGTGAAGAATACTTATGCTACTTATTTATTTATTATAAGTAATTATGTTAATGGTGAAATGTAAGTGCCGAATTTCAGATAAACAGACAGGAATTAGTTGAAATCCTTTTATTTAGATCTTGGAAAGTCTTGTGGCCCTTTCATGGAATCTTCATCCTCCCTGGTGGTCTAGCTGTCCGCTAATTTGTTTACACTTTAATTTCTCTCCTACCTTCCTGACATTGGTCTTTCCTTAACCCGATATTGTTTGGCATCTGCCTTCATATTATGTCTGTCTCTACAAGCTTCATTCTTGCTTTGGCCAGGATGCAGAATGAATTTAAAGTCTGGATGTTAGAAATCCAGATTGAAGTCTTCTGAAGAAACCCTGGCTAGATCTAAAATAAGTTGTGTGATCATAAGGAGAGAGATGCAAAAACTTCAAGGATAGGATGACAGATACAGAGATAGACAAGGAGGAAGTGAGATGTGGAGACAGGTGGGGGTAAATCTTCAGTACAATATAAAAAAGTAGGAAGAAAATCCATTTTAAAGTTAAAGGCAATCTGTACTAACCACCTTTGAAAAGCATTAAAAAAAAAAGTCATGGATTGTGTATTGGGGCTCACTTGTTAACAAGACAACCAGGTTCTGTCCAGATACAGGTTCTGTCCAGATACAGTTTCTGCCCTGCTTGTAAGGTAAACAGCGAGTGATTTTGTTTGCAACTTCTAGTTTTGCTTATATTACTTTTGTATGATTTATGCACTTACGGAAACTCTTCAAGTAGACTATAGACTTCTTGTTTGGCAGGATAGGACTCTGGCACAAGGCACATCATCAAAAGTAATCTCTTGAATATTAAATAAACATCCAGGGAAAAGTGATTCCTGAGGTAGCCAGAGTGAAGGCCTGGAGGCAGGGTGATGTTTCTTCATCACACATTTGTCACTTAAACTTCACGTCCCCCTGCTATGATTTCCACCATGTTTAGCAGAATTCCATGTGGGCTTTCTGGTCTCAGAGTTGAGCTCTTTTATCCAGTGAAGTACACCAAAAACAAGCAGTGACAAGAGCTGTAGCAGATCTCATCCACGATGAAGATTTTTGTTTGTCAATTTCTTTGGGAAGTTGAGGCAAACCGGGCTCCAGGTAAAGCATATGTCCTGCAATTCTATGAAGAGGAGACATTTCCAAGTATAGCTATATCCGACATCTACTGTCTTTAGCTAAGGACTTTCTAGTTGGCTGAGATTGGGAGGGACTGCCCTGGGCTCTTCCAAAAATTAATTCTAGGTACTGAAAATCTCCTCAGATATAGACCCACGAATCTTCTGAATAAAGGGAAAGGGATGACCATAGGATACCCTAAGTTGGTGTTTCTCAAACTTGAATGTGAGTTTGCAACTCACACTGAGATTTTAGTAAAATGCAGATTCCTGGACCTCCACTCGAAAAATACTGATATCCTAAATCTGGGGTGGGAACTGAGAAGCTGCCCTTCTAGAAAGCTCCCAGGTGCTACTCTTCCGCCATTTTGAGGATGATGCTTTGAACAGAATTGCTTTTAGTGGTCATCATACTATGGTTAATCCAATCAGGAAACTCTGAATACCCATCACCAAAGAATGAATGTCTGGAGGACTGCCTGCAGACTAGAGGGAGAAAGGACACAACTGCCTAGCCAATAAGAGCAGCAGAATCAGTTCTGGAGCCAGAGTGGTGTGGTGGAGGATGACCCAGCCAGGTCACCTTCCTAGCCAGGAATCAGGACCCTGAGAGAAGAGATAAGCAGGGAAACCTACTCAGAGCAAGAAATTTTGCTTGCAGAGCCGGGTGCAACCAATACTACTCAGTAAGTGCCACGGTCTTGGGTGGTACAGGACTAAATATTTCAGTCTGATACACAAAACCTTTCTGTGTAGAGTTGGGATCAAAACTCAGGCTTTCAGGTGAGGCATCCTGAGGCAGAATCCTTGCACTCTATGTCCTGGCTGTGCTACTTAGCAAGTTACTTAACCTTTTCTGGCCTCATTCATTTCATATAAAAACTTTGCTTTTATATATTGATAATAACTCTATATTTTATATATTAATAACAACTCTATATTGATAAGACCTTCTTTCCAGGGTTGTTGTGAAGTTTGTAGGAAAACACTTACCACCATGCCTGACACTTAAAAAGTGCTCACTAAAGGTTAGTTATGATGCCTCCTGCAAGATCAATGTTTCCTTGGATGATATCTAGTGACTTCATCAGAATAAAGACTTTCTTGCATATTTTAGTGTGACATATGCAAAAAAAAATTCACACAGGAGCTGGAGATTTTTTTCAAGTTATTTTGATCACAGTGTATACATTCTGTTAAGAGTAGTTCAGTTACCATTTTTGTGATTATAACAAAGCAGTAGCTAAAGCTAACTTGGACACTTTCCTCTAAATTTGCATTCTAAGTTGGGAAGAATTTTATCTCACAAATTAGCAAATTCTGGCAAAGGTAGAAGGTTGGTCGTTTCTGATATCATAACTCCTGTGTGTCTCTTCCGGCACGTCCTCCCAACAGTCAGATTAATTCTGAGCTCTCAGAAGATATATTGTGTTTATTCATCATTCATTCTTTCCATTCTTTCGCGTATACAGTCTATTCCTATTGCCACGGGGATATTTATTCAATCACGATAACCTCTTTACTTCATTTCAATCATTTCCCTAGTGACTGTTGTACCAGATTCATTCTGGCTTTGATGCTGATGGAAAGGGAAAAAGAAACTTATTTAATAAAGTGATTTTTTTCACTCAATTTGCTTTTGCATCTCCTTATCTGTGTCTCAGATTTCGCAAGTGAAACATTTGTCTCAACGGATTATCTGAAATGCATCGTTAGATGTCACACGCATGATTGATTTTAAATGTGTGCCTGAGTTATCTCTATTAGACTAAACCCCTGGGACAGCAAAACATGTTGACAGTAAAATGCGTCCTTGTCATCATCAGGTCCACCCATCATCCCAGGCTTAGCCCCTGCATTGTAAACAGGTAGTTCCTGGCAAGAGGTCATAAACAAAGAAGACTCTGTGTCCCTATTTTCCACATGTCTCGCCAGGGAAGATATCTCTATGAGAATCATTCTGTTTCCTCTGCCCTTGGCCCTTGGCTCGTGTGTTCCCCTTGCTGCATGCTATATTCGCTTTCCTGCATCCAGTTTGAATCCATCTCTGCGCCTCTCTGGTTACTGAGCTAAGCAATGAGTCATGGAAACTCCTCCATACGTGTCCCCTCTGTTCCTCCTACCAGCAGATCCTATTATTTGTCTGCCTTTCAACTGCCCTTGTGGAACAAGATGCTTTTTCACTTGCCTTCTTCAGTGTGATTTTTTTTGTTTAAATTTTCTGCCTGTGATTTGCCAGCCCACATCACCATTTTACATTTTAAATATTTCCCTTAACTTTTTAAAATAAAGCTACAATGTGGCTACATAACAGTGTCTTTCTGTATTATGAGCTATGTAATAGCACAGTATACTAAGTTTATTTAGTTCCAATAGATGTTTCAAGCCCAAATGATCCTGTGTTCATTCTCCCCTCCCTCCAATAGCAGAGGGAATCAGAAGGGTGTTTGTGAAAAAGCTCAATTTCATTTTCCTTAACCATCTTGCTATTTTATGCTTTGGGGGAGTCCAGTTATAGCCAATAGATTGAACTGGTTTTGCAATTAGTTGAATTAAGTGCCAGTTCAGTTGTCACATGGGTGGAGGACTGCGGCTCATAGGCCAAATCTAGCCTGACACTTATTTTTGCAAAAAAAGTTTTATTGGAACAGCTATGCCCACTTGTGTGTGCATTGTCCGGGGCTGCTGTTGCACTACAAAGGAAAAGTTGAATTGTTACAACAGAGACTGCATGACCTGCAAAACCTAAAATATTCGCTATCTGGCCCTTTAAGGAAACATTTACCAATCAGTGGACCACTCAGGACAGCAGGACAAATGTCCCTGTCAGGTCTCAAGGCAAGGTTTATGGGATGGTTGCTCACTAGATGCCTCCACCCTTGAAATATGTGAAACCACATATAGCTCAAAGGAAAGACCAGATTATCTATAGAGACAGCTCAGAAGTATTTGCACATAACTAGAGTTGCCAGATATAATACAGAATGCCCAGTTATATTTAAGTTTCAGATAAATGACAAATAATTTTCTAGTATAACTGCCTCTCAAAGATTGCAGGAGACATACTTATATTAAAAAGTTCTTGGTTGTTCACTGGAAATTCAAATTTAATGTACAGTTTGTACTTTTTTTTGTGCTAAATCTGGCAACCTTACAAATAAAAGAATGAAAAGAGGAAAAACTGAAGAGAAGTTGAAGCAACATCCACAGGGCATTGTGTGACTTTTTTTGGTTTATTAGCACCTCCGAGCGTATTGTCTGAGGGCATTCCAGAGCTCTCCAGTTCATGCGCATTTGTTTTTTTTTTTTTTAATTTAATCAACATTTTTTATTTTGATATTGTGGGGTACAGTTAAGGGTTAGGTATACAAATATGCTTCGTTCAGGCACCCTTGTTGATAAGGGGTATCTCCCCATCCCCAGACAGATATTGACTACCATTAATCCCACCTCCCTCCTCCCCCCCATAGTTTCCCACCACTGTCAGTCCTTTACTTATAGTATTACAATAGATGTTCAAGGTCCACTATATGAGTGAGAACATGTAATACTCAGATCTTTGTTTCTGTGAGAGGTCACTCAGTATTATAGACTCTAGTTCCATCCAGGTTGCTGTGAAATTCATGATTTTGTTCTTTTTTATGGCTGCGTAGTATTCCATCATGTATACGTACCACATTTAAAAAAAAATCCAGTCCTCTTTTGATGCACAGCATGGTTGGTTCCAGGTTCTTGCTATTGTGAACAATGCTGCGATAAACATGTATGTGCAGGTATCTTTTTTATAGAGTGATTTTAGTTCTTCAGGGTATATTCCCAGGA
>CAUYQG010172887.1:0-39197 GCA_963574415.1 Tarsius wallacei
GGTGATTGGGTTGGTTGGGGGTTGTCCTGCCCTGGGTGGCTACGGGGGGGGGTTGCACCCCATTCTCTCCTGTGTGGGGTAATTTTTGTTCAACAAAATAAAAAAAAAAAAAAAAAAAAAAAAAAAAAACAACAACAAAAAATAAATTTCAAAATATGAGAATTTCTAGTTATTTTTTATTTTATTTCTGGCTTAGTAACATTGTGGTCAAAGAACATAATCTATAGAATTTCAATCACTTGAAATTTGTTAAGACTTATTTTATGTCACATATATGTTCAAGTTTTGTAGTTATTTTAGGTGGTACTTCAAAAGACTGTATTTTTAGTTGTTATGCACAATGTTCTCTCTCTCGATATATATTTTGCTGGTGTTCAAATCTATGATTTACTGGGACAGATGCATTAATATCTCTCAGTATGATTGTGAATTTGTCTGTGTCTTTTTTAGTTCATTTTTGCTTTGTACATTTTTAAGCCATGCTATTAAGTACTCTTTATATTAAGTCTACTTTGATATTAAGATACCCCCAACCAAATTTCTTTTAATCTGTGTTTATATGATAGATAAACCTTTCTCCAAGCATATATTTTTATTTTTTTTATTTTTTATTTTTATTTTTATTTTTTTTTGAGTTGGAGTCTCACTCTGTCACCCAGACTGGAGTGCAGTGGCCGCTTCCGGCCACCGCAGCCTCGACCTGCTGGGCTCCGGCGATCCTTCCGCCTCAGCCTTCCAAGTAGCTGGAACTACAGGCGCTCGCTACCACGCCCGGCTAATTTTTTGATTTATTGTAGAGATGAGGTCTCGCTTGCCCAGGCGGGTCTCGAACCCGCGGGCTCAGGCAATCCACTCCCCTCAGCCTCCCAAAGGTGCGGGATTACAGGCTGAGCCACCGAGCCCGGCTTCAAGTTAATTTCTAATCACAAATATGTACTTTAGCTTGAAGACCTTTATTAAGTAAAAACAAAACAATTCCTTCCCTAACTTTCAGATAATGTGAGGATAATACATTTGGAAGTAAACTAGTGGATATATTATTTGAGAGGTAGCATATTTGTGGAGTGGAGAATTTTGAGTATTTTGGTCTGAGTTTTAATAAATATCCAAGTCATGATTCAGAATACATATTTAATAAAAGCACAGAATAACTTAAAAGCCAAATTAAAAATATAAACAAAAATACCTTTCTATTCCTTAGCTGTTTTAGATACTCTAGGCATAGGTCTCCTCACTGACATTCGAGAGTTGGCAGTGTATATCTCTAGTAGCAGGGGAGAGGGTATAACCGAGTCAAGTATTTTTGTTTTGTTTTGTTTGAGTTGGAGTCTCACTCTGTCTCCCAGGCTGGATTGTAGTGGCATGCTCATGTCCACCCCGGTGTCGACCTGCTGGGTTCTGGGGGTCCTTCCACCTCAGCCTTCAAGGTAACCGGAACTACAGGCATGCGCTACCATGCCCGGCTAATTCTTTTATTTTTTGTAGAGATGAGGTCTTGCCTTATTGCCCTGGCTGGTCTTGAACTCATGGGCTCAGGCAGTCCACTCACCTCAGCCTCCCAAATTGCTGGGATTGCAGGCCAAGCCATCAAGCCCAGCCCTCAAGTTTGCTTTTAACTGAATTTTATAATTTAAACTTGAGCGGTTTTTTTTGTTTTTTTGTGTGTTTTTTTGTTTTGCTGTTAAGGATAAATTACTATGCATAATGAGTATTTGATATGGGTCTTGGCAATTTCAGGAAAATAATTTAAATTTAATATGTATGGTAAAATGTTAAATTATTGTAGCATAAAATATTTATAGAATTCTCTCTACTTTTGTTTGTTTGAAAATGTCCATAATATTTACTTTTGAAAGTTAACAATAGGCTGGGCTAGGTGGCTCAGCCAGTAATCCCAGCACTTTGGGAGACCGAGGCGGGTGGATTGCCTGAGCCTGCGGGTTTGAGACCAGCCCTGGCAATTTGCCGAGACCTCGTCTCTACAATAAATCAAAAAATTCGCCTGACGTGATAGTGCGCCTGTAGTTCTGGCTACTTGGAAGACTGAGGCGGAAGGATTGCCGGAGTCCAGCAGGTTGACACTGGGTTGGCTGTGAGTGTGCCACTGCACTCCTGCCTGGGTGACAGAATGAGATTCTAACTGTAAAAAAAATGGTTAATAATAGTAACAACAACGAAAGCAGACGTAAGCTACTTTTCTAGAGAGTGGAGGAGAGTCTTAAAGAAAGGAGTGGGGAGAAGGGACTATTCAGAACCAGGAATCATGGTTTGAAAACTTTTTGTAAGCTGGTAATTTTAATAGATGCCATTAAAATAATCCTTTGCGGATTCTCACTTGAACAAAGTGATGTGCAGATGGATCAGCGACTTTTAAAAAAGCGTACAGTTCAGTGGTTCCTAGCATTGCAGCCATTACCACTGTCTAATTTAAGAACATTTTTTCTGCCCCCAGAGAAACCCTAGATTCAATGGCAGAAATCTCCCATTCCCTTCTCATCCCAGCCCCGGCATCCCCAGTCTACTTTAGGTCTGTTCTGGACATTTCGTGTAAAAGTAGTATAGTGTGTAGCCTGTGTGTCTGGCTTCTTTCACGTAGAAGAATGTTTTCAAGGACCGTCCGTGTTATAGCATGTGTCAGTACTTCAGTCCTTTTTATGACTGAATAATGTTTCATGGTATAAATAATATTACACGGGCTACAATACATTTTGTTTATTCACTTATCAGTTGATCGACATTTGGATTTTTGCACTTTTTGGCTAACATGAATAATGACGTACACATGCATGTTTTCTTGTGTACATATGTTTTCAATTCTTTTGTGCAGATGTGTAGGGATGGAATTGCTGGGTCATGTGACAACTCTGTGTTTTTCATTTTTTGAGGAACTGCCAAAATGTTCTTGAAGGCAGCTGCACCATTTTGCATTCCCACCAGCAACGTATGAGGGTACCAGTTTCTATTATTCTGTGATTTCTTGATTATAGCCATCCTAGTGGTTGTAAGTGGGCTCTCATGGTAGTTTTGACTTGCATTTTTGTAATGACTGATGTTGAGGATCTTTTTATGTGCTTTTTGGCCATTTGCATGTATCTTTTTTGGAGTCTGTTCAAATGTCTGTTCAAATCCTTTGTCCATGTTTTAATTGAGTTCACTTTTTATTGTTAAGTTGTATAAATTTTTCATGTATTCTGAATAGAAGTCCTTTATCAATATGTGCTTTGAAAATATTTTCAACCATTCTGTGATTGTGTTTTTACTTTCTTGATGGTGTCTTTTGAAGTACAAAAGTTCTTAATTTTGATGAAGTTCATTTTATCTATTTTTTTCTTTAATTGCATCTTGACATGATCCCCTCATTTTTTTTTTATAGTTGGCTTGTAGTGCATGGATGCCCTGTACTGTATTCAGCCGTTCCTTATTGACTTACTGCTACACATAGTGCTACAATAAACAACTTTGCGTACAAATCATTTTGTGATTTTGCCAATGAGATTGCTGGGGCAATCTCATTTTGTATAATTTCGGTGGTTATTTCTACATTCCCCCTTCAGAGAGATTGTGACATTTTGTGTTCCCACCAGTAGTGTATGAGAATGCTTGTTTCTCTGCAGCCTATACAGCAGACTACATTTTCAGACTTTTAGACTTTTGCTAGCCTGTTATGTAGAGATGATACATTAAATTAGTTTAAATATTGCTCTTCTCTGTTTGTAAGAGAAATTAAGCATCCATAAATGTATAGGCTTTTGACATTACTTTTCCTGTTTTCTGCTTGCCTACATCTGTTGCTTATTTTTTTCTATTGGGTTTTTTTTTGTGTGTGGATATTTTCTGAAGTTTTAGAAGTGCTTTACATATTAAGGATGTTAGTCCTTAATCTATAATACATGTTGCAGATATTTCTTACACATTTACCTATTCACTTTGTTATTTATTTTTTACTTTGTTTATGGTGTATTTTAGACATGCAAAAGGTTTAAATTTTGTTTATTTGTTTTTAGGTTTTGTGTTTTTATGTTTTTCTTTCCTACTGTCTGGTTTTAAAGGAATTTATTTATGTTTTTATCTTGTACTGGATGATTTTGATTTTCTGACTTTTTATTTTTCACAGTCTTTTAAGTTTTCTGGATATGTCTGTGTCATCTGCAAATAGAAGCAGTTTTACCTTTTTTTTTCCAGTTCTTAATCCTTTGATTACTTTCACTTGTGTAATTGCATTGGTAAATGCCTCCAATGCAGTATTAAATAAGTTTGAGTATAGTGAAGATTCTAACATTTTCTTTATTTTAGTAAAAAACTCAAAGCCATTGTATTACTTAATAAAATACATATATACATACACACACACACACACACACACACATATATGCACGCATACCTATATTGCGGGTTTGGTTACGGAGCAACTGCAATAAAGGGATTATCACAGCGAAGCCAGTCACATGGATTTTTTTGGTTTCCCAGTGCATACATGTTATGTTTACACTACGCTGTAGTCTATTAAGTGTGCAATAGCATTATGTCTAAAATATGTGCAGACCTCAATTTTAAAATACTTTGTTGCTAAAAGATGCTAATGATCATCTGAGCCTGCCTTCAGTGAGTTGTGATCTTTTTGCTGGTAGAGGATCTTGCCTCATTGATGATGGCTGTTGACTGATCGTGGTGGTAGCTGCTAAAGGTTGGAGTGTCTGTGGCACTTCCTTAAAATAAGACAGTGATGAGGTTTGTTACATCGCTTAACTTTTCCTTTCACGAAAGACTTATGGGCAGCATGTGGTGCTGTTTGATAGCATTTTGCCTACAGTAGAACTTCAAAGTTGGAGTCAGCCGTCTTCAGCCCTGCTGTGGCTTTATCAACTAAGGTTATGAATATTCTAAATCTTCTCTTGTCATTTTCAGCAGTGTTCAGAGCATCTTCACCTGGAGCAGATTCCATCTGAATAAACTACTTTTTTTCCTGTTGTGTAAGAAACAACGCCTCCTCCGCTAAAGTTTTATCTCGAGATTGTAACAGTTCAGTCACATCTTATACTGTACTTCTAATTCTAGTTCTCTTGTTGTTTCTACCATATCTGCAGTTACTTTGGCCGGATCCATCAGAGGAATCACTATCTATGGCATGCATAGCCTTATGAAATGTATTTCTTAAATAATAAACCTTAAAAGTTAAAATAACTTATTGATGTATAGACTGCAGAATGGATGTGTTAGTGGCATGAAAACAACATTAATTTTCTTGTACATTTCCATCAGAGCTCTTGGGTGACTGGATGCATTGTCAATGAGCATAATATTTTGAAAGGCATCTTTTTTCTGAGCAGTAAGTCTCAACAGTGGGCCTACCATATCTGGTAAACCACACTGTAAACAGATGTCCTGTCATCTGGACTTTGCTGTTCCATCTATAAAACATGGGCAGAGTAGATTTTCATCATAATTCTTAGGGCCCGAGGATTTTCAGAATGGTAAGTGAGCACTGACTTCAACCTGAGTTTGGAGTTGTTGCCTCTACCAAGAGAGTCAGGTTGTCCTTTGAAGCTTCGAACTCTGGCATTGACTCTTTAGCTGTGAAAGTTCTAGATGGCATCGTCTTTTAATAAAAGCTGTTTCGAATACATTTGCCTGGGTCTTCTGGATAGCTTGCTGCATCTTCTACTTGTCGCTTTGTGCTTTCGTGTTACGGAGATGGCGTCTCACCTTCCACCTCGTGAATAAACTGCTAGCTTCCAAGTTTTCTTCTGTACCTTCTTCAGCTCTCACCTTCATAGCAGGGAGTTTGGGCCTTGCTTGGGACTAGGCTTCGGCTTAAGGGAATGTTGCGACTGGTTTGATCTTCCATCTAGAGCACTGAAATTTTTTTCCGTATCAGCAATAAGGCTGCTTCACTTTCTAATCCTTCATGTGCTTCTTGGAGTAGCACATTTAATTTCCTTAAATAACTTTTCTTTTGCATTCACAACTTGGGTAACTGACCCAAGGGGCCTAGCTTTTGACTTCTCTTGGCTCTCAGCATGCCGTCCTCCCTAATCATTTCTAGCTTTTGGTTTAAAGTGAGAAATGTGCTACTCTTTTATTTGAACACTTAGGGGCCAATGTAGAGTTATTACGGAGGCCTGAGGAGCAGGAGAGAGCTGGGAGAACAACTGCTGGGTGGAGCAGTCAGAACACTTACAACATATGTCAGATACGTTTGCTGTCTTATATGGGTATGGTTTGTGGTACTCCGGAATAACTACACTGATCCCAGATTACCATAATAGATATAATAATAATGAAAAAGTCTGAAATATTACAAGAATTACCAAAACATGGCAGAGAGACTCAAAGTGAGCACATGCTGTTGGGAAAATGATGCTGGTTACTTACTTGATGCAGGGTTGCTACAAACCTTCCATTTATAATAATGCAATATCTATGAAACACAGTAAAGCAAAGCACAAAAAATGAGTTATGCCTGTATAGTAAAGAAGCATCCCTCAATTCTTTTTTATTGAGTATTTTATATTCTGAATGGGTGTTGAATTTTGTCTAGTGCGTTTTCAGCATCTACAGAGGTGATCGTATTCTTCTTAGTTCTTCTAATATCACTAATTATATTAGTGTATTTCCTAGTGTTAAACCATCATTGCGTTCCTGGAACGATGATTTTTTTTTTTTTTTAATGTGCTGTTTGATTCTGTTTGCAGTGCTGGGATGACAGGCTGAGCCACCGAACCTGGCCCAGCCTAAATTTCTAATCCATGTAAATGATCAGTTAGTGAAGTCTGACTAAGGGCATTTTCAGTAGAGAATGTTCAGACTTAAACACTTATTTAAGATTTTTGGACCAGACCCTCACCACCATTGCCTTGCTAGACTCTGGTGTGGCCATGTGCTCTTTACGCTGTGGCTGTCACCATGCTTCCTCGCTTTGGCATCCTCCCCTACTTCGGGAAGGTGAATCTCATCTTTCTCTCTGTCTCTGATTTACTTTCTAAATAAACTATATTTTCTAATCTAGAAAAATAAGATTTTAGGCATGGAATTTAACAAATGTGTTATTGTTTACTGCATGAATGTGTGTATGTGTGTGTGTGTTTATTGGTGTAGGTATGTGTTGAGTCCAAGGCCTAGATTCATTTTGCTCAGTTTCATTTTTACTCCCTGGAGACCCCTCCTGAGCTAGTCATACTCTTGCTCTAGTCGTGACCGGAGTTTTTGCAGGCCTGTCATAAAGCTCTTGGTCTGGGAATTCCCTTTGTCTCCTTCCTTCCTGTGTTGAGTCTGAAAACTTTCTCCTGAAGATGCCCTTAGTCAGTCTTCATTTACATGGATTAGAAATTTAGGTTGGGCTGGGTGACTCAGCTTGTCATCCTAGCACTTTGGGAGGCCAAGGCGAGTGGATTGCCTGAGCCTGTGGGTTTGAGACCAGCCCGGGAAGCTTGGTGAGACCTCGGCTCTACAATAAATCAAAAATTAGCCGGCCGTGGTAGTGCACGCCTATAGTTCTGGCTACTCGAAAGGCTGAGGCGGAAGTATCACCGGAGCCCAGCAGGTTGTCGCTGGAGTGGCCATGAGCATGCCACTGTACTCCAGCCTGGATGACCAAGTGAGACTCCAACTCAAAAAGAAAAAAAAAAAAAAAAAGAAATGTAGGCTGAAAATAATTTTTCCCCAGAATTTAAAAGGCATGTATCCATCATTTTCTAGTGATACCATTTTGTTTTATGACGTCTCTCATCATCCACTACCACCTTGGAAACTTTTCATCTTTTCCTTTTACCCTCAGTGCTTCCTTCTTCATATGCTAGGCATTTGATGGGCCCTTTCCATTTGCAAATGCCTGTTTTTCAGTGCTGGGTACTTTTCTTGAATAATTTTTTCCCTCCATTTTCTTTCTGAAACTCTTACTGTTCAGATGTTATATCACGTACAGTTTTTCTCTTGTCTGTTACACATTTCTTGTCTTTCTATTCTACTCTGTGAGAGTGCTTCACTTTTTTTTCTAACTCTTTAACTGAATTTGTTATATATCATACTTAAAATCTTTCTGAATAGTCCTAGTCATAGTATTGTATTCATGGCTTATAGGTGCAATTCTATTTCTGACTCTTCCATGATATTAACTGTATGTATTTCGAGAACCTTTACTATTCCTGCATTTTTGGTTTTAGTTCCTGCCTCTACTCCCATCTTCTGTTTGCTTGATGTAGCCTCTTTCTTTTATTGAGAAGCTAGTCTCAAATGTCTGCTGATCCTTGCCTGTCTTTCATATTTAAGGGTGAGACACTAGAAAGCTAACTGGAACTTTTCTGTGTGTTGTCTTTATTGCTGGAATGTCAAGTGGCCAGATGACTTTTTCTTTAAGTTTCTTTGAATATCAGTGTCTAAAGGTTTTTATCCTCTGAGATCATGTAATTTCTCCAGAAAGGTGTTGTTTGGCCCCCTGCCTGAGCCTGAGATCTGGCCTCTGGAGCCTGGCAGTAGAAAGGATTGCCAATTATTCCTGATTCACCCCCTCATTTCTGCCTGTTGCCGTGACACTGCGATCCAGGCTCCTTGCTATCAGCTGTAGACCCTGCGTGGTCTGGTCTCAGTGTCGCCCCCGTTGCTTTTCATGCTGCTTCCCCTAATCACCACATTCTAGCCACTGTCCTTTCTGCCTCAAATATGCCAAATTCGCGCTCTCTCCCGGCACTTGCGTATGTTTTCCCCCTTTGTGTGGCTAGCCCTCTTTCATCTATTAAGAACCTTATATGTAGTCTTCTTTGCTTTCTAGCATGGACAGGATTGGTTGGGTTGTGCTGTGGTAACAAGCAGCCTTGAAATGTCAGTCATCTGAATCAGTGGTTCTTGCTCGTGGGACAGGCCCATCACAGAAGAGCTGGAAGCTCTGCCCACAGTGCCAGTTATCCTCATGCTGGTGTGTAAGCCAACAGAGCGACCAACATCTGAGCTTGATATTACCCGTGGTATAAAGAAAAAGCATAGGCTGGGCACAGTGGCTCATGCCTGTAACCTCAGCACTTTGGGAGGCCGAGGCGAGAGGATTGCTTGAGCCCAGGAGTTTGAGACCAGCCCGGGCAACATAGTGAAACCTCATCTCTACAAAAAATGCAAACATTAGTGTGGTGACTCATGCCTGTAATCCTAGCCACTTGGGAGGCTGAGGTGGAAGGATTGCCTGAGCCTAGGAGTTTGAGGCTGCAGTGAACCATGGTTGTGCCACTGCACTCCAGCCTGGGCAACAGAATGAAACTCCAACTCAAAGGAAAAAGAAAAAGAAATAGAAAGCATAACAAATCATTGTGAGGGTCTTAAGTCTTCCAGTGCACAAGTGGCATAAATTGTTTTTATTCAGACTTCGTGTGTCAAGTTCAGCCATGGTCACACCTATTTCAGCCGTGGGGCAGGATCTGGGACCACCAGAAGGGTGCAGTGCCCCTGCAGCAACGTGATCACCAGTCTAAAGTGTCCCGCCCTGCTGCTGCTGTTTCTGCCTTTTCCCTTCTGTTGTTTTTTCCCCTGGATTTGTCACTGTCTGAAATCTTATTTCTTTTCAGGTTTATTTTCTGTTTTCCCCCTTCCCACAAAAATAGTAAGCTGTGTAAGTATAGGAGCCTTTCTGAATTATTCACCACTATATCCTAAGTGCCTCAAACAGTGCTTTGCAAATAGTAGGTGCTCAAAACCATTGAATGAATGATGATTAGATTAGTTTTTTAAATAAGTAAATTTCACAACACATTCCACTAAAGGTAAAATGTACTTTAATAGAAGTGGGCCCTTTTTCTATTTTCTTTAGTATCCATTAAACAAAATCAGTTGTGCTTTTAGTATGAATTGCTATACACAACTGAGAATGATTTCCTTTGATAGTAATAGAGTTAGTTTTTAGGTATTTGAAACATTTTAGAAAAGGTAGTTAGGAAACCATCATTAATCTATACAAAACAAAGTTGTCACAAAAGTACAATGTATCCTACTTGTACTTTCATATACTTCGAATTGTAATATTGGTTTAGATCACTGGTTAAAGAAAAAGTCCTTGACCCAACAATATGGAAGTGCAAAATTAGCAGTGTCGTCTAACAGCAGATATTTTCAATTCTTACTTACATTTTTATATTTGTTTGTCTTTGGTCAATAAGGAGAGACATTTATGTTATCTTTAGGCATGATTTTACATTATAAGATGTAAAAACCCAAAAGCCTTTAACCTCCATCTTTCTAGTTTTCTCTGTCCCTGTGGAAATGAATAGTTACTAATGTTACTTCCTTTTGCTTACAAATGCTATTCTTGCTTATGAAAAAGTTTTTCCTGTCTGTGAATACAGAGATTTTTACATTTTGGAAGTTTAAGCTTTATATATTTACAGGCTGTTTTCTATTGGAAGCGAAAAGTATTAGGGTTCTTAATAGAATAATTTTTGTAAATTAATGTTTATTAGGTTTGAATATATAATCCATTTTGGATAAAACTGAAATCATTTAGGACAAATAGGAAAAAGTTTCATAATGTAGTTCTAACATTTTTAGATCAAGATGATATACCCATATTGTTTAATAAGTTGTTTATAAGGGCAGTTATAGCCAAATCTCTTCTACAATTTATGATTCTTTGCAGACTTCCATTTTTATGAAGAAATGTGCTGTAGATGGCAAAGGTGTGTTTTAAGTCATTTTGTATATGCTAGTGTTTTTTATGTGTTCAAAAGGCAAAAATTTGAATTATCCTATCTGCACCCAAAGTTTCTGTTTATGTAGGCTAGATAGTTTGGAATTATTAAGCTTAGGCTTTTTAATACAGCAAATATTTATTGAATGCCTAGTGTGTGTCAGGCTATGGGTACCAGGCTGAATAGTGTATGGTCTCTACAGAATGTCCAGTACAGAAGGAGATAAAACAAACAAGCAGTTGCAGGAAATGTGCTGTGTGGCAGTTGCTCTGGTAGGTAGAGTGCAGCTTGTGCAAGTACATAGGATATTTTTATATGTATTGTATATTGTATATGTATATTTGTATTCTCCACTTCTTATGATTAAACAAGCGAAAACCGAATGCTGTATTTTCATTAACTATTCTTTTATGTTGACTCCAATAACTTTATAGGATTTTCCTTAGCATTATTTAGATTTAGAAATGTTAATACATCTTTTAAAATATGGCTAATTATTAATTTGCATTTGACAGATATGTTTTTTTGTTCTTTTAAAAGCTATTATTCTCTGGATTTCACCTCTGGCTTTCCAGAGAGTGTATGCATTTCATTTCTGTTATTTGGTCAACCTCATCCTCTTGAGTGAATCCTTTTATAGGGTCTCAAACATTTTCAAGTCAAATGAACAGCTCAAACCTGACCTTTTTCAAAACATGATGAACTGAACATGTATTCTTTCCCAAAACCTTGTTAAGATGAGTAAATACCTAAACCTACATAAAGACAGAAAGACTGAGACAGAGCATAAAAAAGAGAACATTTTTGAAACTAGAAAGAAGGTAGATGAGTTGTCTTGATTTTGTAGGAAATGTAAGTACCTAAGTACCTGCAGAGAAAGGGCAAGAAAAATAACAGTTTGAGCCTCAAAACCTTGGAAATCTCTAGAGTTGGAAGCACCAATTCCCTCTGGTAGCAGGGATGCATGGGAGGCTGAGATTAGGATGATGAGTCCAAGCCTTTAACAGTTATATGTCCAGACCCCTACCCTAGCATCTGTTGCTAGATCACTACCCTTTTCTGTACTGCAAACATCTTGAGGTGCATTTTCTAGAAAGGGCAAACGAAGGCAGTTCTGATTTAGGTCCACATGAAAGTGGGTGATGCCCCGCTAAAAATGGGGGTGTTAGGAGAAAGTCCAGATTTCCACTTCTGGGCACAATGGAGCACCTACACTGGACTCGTATTCCCACTGTTGACAATGGCGAGACGGCATAAAAGAGGAGGTTGTTGCTTTCAGCACTGGGAAATAGGCGGTGTATGATGATGATCCCCAAGAGGATGTACTGCAGTAGGTGAACTCCATGACTGCCCTGCTCTCTCCCCAGGGGAAATGTCTAGACTGGAGTCCATACAGAGCACAAGGGTCCCAGGAAGCTGAAGATGAAGTAGGAGCTCAGAGCAGTTGTGAGGGTCAGTACGTCGTCCTCATGAAGTAAACAGTGAGTGCTGATTTCACTATAAATTGGGGCGTAATTTTCTTGAGAAGATAAAAGGAAGGATAGTGTGTGTGGTAGGTGAAAGAGATTAGTTGACTTAAGGTAGAAAGTCAGTAAGTAAGGGTAGGATTTATAAATACAGAAGTACCAAAAACCAAAACTGAAATAGTTGTCAGTGATTGCCTTAGGTAGCAGGAGGTTTGGTTTTTGAAAAATCATTTATATGTATTATTTTAATTAAAATTAGAATAAAATTTTGATAACTCTAGACCACGTGGCCTCCCATCCGTCTCCTTCCAGCTACTTCTGTACCTCCCTCCTTCCCTTTTTGCAGTCATTGTTCTAGAAAGAGTTCTAATATCTATTTCAGTTTCTCCAGCTGCCACTTATTCCTTAGCCTGCTCCACTCTGGTTTGGAGTGCTATTATTTCACCAAAATTGCTATTGCTGAAGTCACCAGTGACCAGCGTTTTGCTAAATCTGGTGTGCATTTCCGTTTTTTGTTTTTGACTTCTCAGCAATAGTGTGCATTCTCTGAAACCCTGTCTTCGTAAGACAACTCTCTTGGATTTGCTCCTAGATCTTGCAGCCTGGGTCTTTTTCTACTATATTCTATCCTAAGGAAGTCTATTCTACATTTATGATTTCAGTTATCATTCTCAGATGCTTTACGGATCTTCAGCATATACTATCCCAACATCCTAGCGCTGTCTCCCATAGATCTGCTTAACGTTTTCCCTCGGATATCTAAGAGACGTCTGAACTTAGCCTGAAATCAAACTTGGCACACATACACTCACCCTGATTTCTGCAAAACTAGTCTTCATCTCAAATTCCTTATCTCATTAGAAAATACCCCAATACAATACTCTGTGTAAGCCAGAAATCTACATCATCCATGACACTCATTCTCCTCTCCCTTATTTCCAGTCGAAATTAAGACTGGGCAATCTTTGCTCCTCATTCTGCACCCTGTAGCCAGAAGTAACTTTAAAAGCTCATTGTTTTCCAAAGCTCCTGTTGGTATTCCATTCCTTTTGCTGCCTTTTTCCAACTATAATACCCTTCCCCCATTTCAAAACTTACTGCAGAACTCCAGTAAGCAATGTGGTACTGGAGTAAGTATAGACATACAAAATAATGGAATAGAATTGAGAGTTCAGAAATAAACCCATGCATCTATGACCAGTTGATTTTTGGCAAAGATGCTAAGTCCATTCAACTGGGAAAGACTAGACTCATCAACAGATGATACTGAGATAACTTGATTTCCACATGTGAAATTGGACCCCCTACCTCACATCATACGTAAAAATTAATTCAAAGGGGATCAATGACCTAAATGTAAGAGCCGGTACCCTAAGACTTTTATCTTCATGACTTTTGATTTTTGCAGTGGATTTTTAGGTATGGTACCAAAAGCAGAAGCAACAAAAGAAAAATAGATGTTATAGTTTATCAAAGACGATCGAAGTTTCAAATTTTTATTCTTGAAAAATATTATCAAGAAACTGTAAAGACAACCTAAAGAATGGGAGAAAATGTTTGCAAAGCTTATATGTGATACGGGATGAATGTCTAAAATATACAAGGAGCACACCTACTACTCAGCAGCAACAGAAAGACAACCCAGTTGAAAGTGGGCAAAGGACTTGAAGACGTTTCTCCAAAGATACATAAATATCAGTAAATACATGAAAGTGTATACAAATACTTATTAGGAAAGTTCAGAACAAAACCACATGAAACGCTACTTTACACCTGCTTACATTAGATGGCTAAGATTCAAGAAAAGGAAAACAGCAAGTGGTAGTAATGATGTGGAGAAATTGGAACACTTGTATGTTACATTGCTGGTGAGATTGCAAAATGGCATAGCTGCTGTGGAAAAGAGTTTACTGATTCCTTGAAAGGTTAAACATAGAATTACTTGGCGATTTAGCAGTTCCACTTCTAGATGTATCCCCAGAGGAACTGAAAGCAGACGCAAGCTGTCACTTGTATACCATTATTCACTGCTACCTTATTCACAGTAGCCGAAAGGTAGACACCACCCAGTGTCCATCAACAAAAATGGATGGATAAAGTGTGATCAGATCTGCACAATGGCTATTATACAGCCATAAAAATAAGTGAAATTCTGATACATGCTACATTATGCTAAGTGAAATAAGCAAGATACAATAGGACAAGTATTGTATGGTTCCACTCATGAGATATCTAGAATACGTATAGTCATAGAGACAGAAAGTAGATTTGTTCCCAGGGACTGGGAACAAGAGTGAATGAGAAATTATTGCTTAATAGTTACAGTTTTTGTATGGGATGACGAAAAAGTTTTGGAAATAGATCATGGTGATGGTACAAAACACTGTGAATATATAGTAATAAATGCCACCAAATTGTTTACTGAAAAATGGTTAAGCTGGCAAATTTTATGCTAACATGTTTCACCCCAACTTTAAAAAATAAATAATGTAGATCAGGCACAGCAACTCATGCCTGTAATTCCAGCACTTTGGGAGGCCAAGGGGGGGAATAACTTGAGGCCAGGAGTTCAAGGCTGCAGTGAGCTATGATCACACCACTATACTCCAGTCTGGGCAAAAGAGTTAGACCCTTTCTCTTAAAAAAAAGAAAAGTAATATACCAAAAACCATTGAATTGTACAGTTCAAATGGGTGAATTGTATGGTATGTGAATTATACCTTAGTAAAACTGTTGAAAAAATAAAAATTAACGATTTCTTCACCCACCCTTGTGTTTTATAAACTACAATTCTGTCAAATCCAAGAGTCTGGAAACAATCTTTTGCTTAACTAGCATAATTTAAAAAGTAACTCAAACATTTTCAGAAGCTGAATGAAGGTTTCATAATGACCGGTTTTGCTATCTGGAGTCTTGGTCAATATGTTGCATAGCAGTACTTCTTGTTCTTAACCTAAAATACTTTGGTGTAAACAAACAGAAACCGACCAGGAGACCCACTCTGGGTGCTCTGTTTGATCGGTTCTACACATTCTGTGCGTACCATGTATGGAGAGTGTGAGCAGACTGGTTGTCTCGAGAGCTCCTGGAGCAGCATTACTGACATTTACTCTTCTTGAGACCTTTTACTATTATGGACTTCCTCAGCTTGGTCAATAATATCTACTTTTAAAAACCTACTACCAACATCATACTTAATGGTGAGAAACCCGAAGCTTTCCCATTAAGACCAGGAGCAAGCCAAGGATGTCCCTTCACCACTGCTTTTCCGTCGTACTAGAAGTCCTAGTTTCTGCTGCCATAACAAAATACCACAGACTGGGTAATTTAAAAATAATAGAAGCTATTTCTTACAGTTCTACAGAATCAGAAGAGGTTTAATTTCCCACATGAGTTTTTGGCTGAGAAAGCCAAGATCAGGGCACCAGCAGATTTGGTGTCTGGTGAGGGCTGCTCTGCTTCCAAGATGACATTTTCTTGTTGCATCCTCACGTGGCAGAAAAGGGCAAATGCTGTGTCCTCATGTGGCAGAAGAGATAAAAGAACCAGGCGGCCCTCTGCAGCCTCTTAGGTAGGGGCATTAATCCCATGAAGCCCTCATGGTTGAATTCCCAAAGTCCCCGCCTCTAATACCGTCACCTTGAGGTTTAATTTCCCACATGAATTTTGGAGAGACTTATATATTTAAACCATAGCATTAGCTAAAGCAATAAGACAAGAAAAGGGAGTAAAAGGCATGCAGATTGGGAAGGGAGAAATAAAACTGCTTTTGTTTGCAGATGGCATGATCATCTATTTAGAAAATCCAAAAGAATCAGCAAAAGAACTTCCTGGAACTAATAAGCAATTATGGCCAGGATATAAGGTCAATATAAAAAAAAATCAATCACTTTCCTATATACCAACAGTGAACAAGTTGAATTTGAAATTTAAAACATTACTATTTACATTAGCACTGCCAAAATGAAATTCTTAGGTAGAAACCTAACAAAATGTGGACAAGATCAATGTGAGGAAGACTGTAAAACACTGATGATAGATATCAAAGAAAAACTAAATAAATGGTGAGATGTTCCAAGTTCATGAACAGGAAAACTCAATATTGTCAGGATATTAGTTCTTCCCACTTTGATCTGTAGATTCAGTGCAGCCTCAGTCAGAATTCTAGCAAAGTAACTGGTGGATAGCAACACACTGATTCTAAAGTTTATATGCAGAGGCTAAAGATCCAGAATAGTCAACATCTTATCAAGGAAGAACAGAAGTTGGGAGAGCCAACACTACCCAACTTCAAGGCCTACTGTGATCCTTTAGTAATCAAGACATTGCAGCACTGGTGAAAGAACAGACAAACTGATCAGTGGGACAGAATAAGAGGTCAGAAATAGACCCGCACAAATTTGGTCAGTTGAACTTTGACCAAGGAGCAGAGGCAGAACAGTGAGCAAAAATAGTCCTTTCAAGAAATGATACTAGAACAACTGGACATCCACTTGGAGAAGAAGAAATGAATCTCACACCCTTCACAAAAATTTACTGAAAATTTACCAGAGACCTAAATGTAAAATGTGAAACTATAAAACTCCCAGAAGACAACATAGGAAGAAACCTAGATGACCTTTGTTGTGGCAATAACTTTTTAGATACCATACCGAAGGCAGAATCTATGAAATAAGAATTAATAACCTGAACTTCATTACAGTTTAAAACGTCTAACTCCAGTCAGAATGGCAATTATCAATAACTCAAAAAATAACAGTTGCTGGAGAGGGTGTGGCAAAAAGGGAACACGTCTACACTGTTGGTGGTAGTGTAAACTAGTGCAACCTCTGTGGAAAGCAGTGTGGCGATACCTACAAGCTCTAAATATCAACCTCCCATATGACCCCATGATCCCATGTTCTCCATCCTCTGTCAGAGAAAGCCTACAACGCTAATAGGAATACAAAATGGGCCACATATGGGGTTTTAAGGTTTCTAGCAGCTGTACTAAAAGCCCATCAATGGTGGACTGAATAAAGAGAATGTGGCACATATCCACCATGGAATATTACTCAGCCTTAAAAAAGAATGAAATCATGTTCTTTGCAGCAACGTGGTTGTAGCTGGAGACCATCATCCTATGTGAATTATCACAGAAACAGAACACTGAATACCACATGTTCTCACTTCTAAGTGGGAGCTAAACACTGAATGCACACAGGCATAAGGATGAGAATGACAGACACTGGGGACTCCTAAAGCCAGGAGGAAGGGGGGTGGTAAGAGTTGAAGAAGCGTCCACTGAGGACTCTGCCCATTACTTGGGTGACATGCTCGGTAGAAGCCCAAACCTCACCATCACACAGTATGCCCACGTAACAAACCTGCACGTGAACCCCTAACATATCTAAAATAAATATATATATACTGGGGTGCCAGTATATATATATTGTGTATATATTGTGTGTATACACATTTTAAGAGATGTTATCTATGTATTACTTTTAGTTCGCTGTCATCAGAAGTCTCTGGATGCTAATGGTAATCACTCTGGGCGCTTGTAATTGCAGAAGTCAAACGTGACTTGTATTCATTTTTTGTTATTGCTATATATTGAGTATTAATTTCAATACAGTTCTTTCCTTTCTTAAAATGTGGCTACTTTTTTGGCACCATGTGTGTGTATTGTGTGTGTGTGTGTGTGTGTGTAAGAACAGGTAAAATTACTTTCAGTGATGTGTTTTATGTAAAGCAATATTTAGAACTGTAGGATCACTTCTACATGTCATTGATATAAACATTATTAATGAGATATTCTATGCTCTGTTTTCCCCCTCACTCTTCAAAATCTCTTGTATGTGTTACACTTATGCAGCACATCTCATTTCAGCCTGGCCACATTTCAAGTGACCAATTAGCCAGAAGAGGCTAGAATGCTGGGCAGTCCCACTCTAGACCTCCTGGAGCTTGTGATTTCCCTAGAGCGTTCCCACTTGTCCTTTTCCCAGTTGTTCCCCAGCCTCTTACTGCCCAGGCCTCATATCTGCAACTCAGAAGGCCTCCACCTGAAGTTCTGGAGCAGCTGAGCCAACCTGAGCTCAGAAGGACATCAGCGATCTCACTGTAGGGGTGGGGGGAAGCAGGGAGGGCACTTGGAATTATGCTTCTCTCTCTAAGTCCAGAATCAAGCGACAGCAGGCTTTGACCATTGGGCCCTGGCAGTGCCTGCCCTCTCCCCCACCATACCACCTCCCAAACCACCCTGAGAGCTTCATCAAGCCCAGTCTCTGCTCCACACGGAAGGGACCTTGAGAGCACGCTGGGGACCTCCCTGTGAGTCCAGTTTCCTGATGGCCCCTGAGTCTCTGCTTCACATCTTCTCTTGCAGACAGACTGGATTAGTGCCCTGATGTGCCCCATGAAGTCTTGCTCAGAGGCCCCCATTACCCTCTGGGAAGAACCTTGCCTGGCCTGCCTGCTTTGAACCAGATCCTTTCTCTGTGCCCCCTTCAGTTACTGACCTTCTGCCCCACTGGAGAACCCCTTCAGGTGACAACCACTTGCTGTTTTCTTGATCAAAACCACCCTCAGATCCAAGGAAGAGGGCCCCTTCTCCTGAGTTCTACACTTAAAAGGTCTCCACTCTGGCCCTGCCTGGCTACACACCCCTCCGAGGCAGGAGCTTGCAGGACTGAGGGCATGCGCCCACCCAGATGGAGCTCATGTTCTTCATTCCTTCAACCTGAAAATATTCTGAGCCCCAGAATCCTGGCATTCTTTGTCCAAACAGCTTGGACCTTTCTCCAAGCCTGCCACAGCCGCTTCTCCACGGTCATTGGTCTGAAGTTGTATGTGCACTCCTAGGCCCAATGGGCAGCTGTTGGAGTGGAGAGGCATGGTTGAAGTTTGGACACGTGGGATGAGTATTCACAAGCATGCACTCAGGGCTTCTCCAGTGTGGAACAGAGCTGAGGGTGGGAAGAGAAGGGTGGGTGGGCCTCCCCTACCTAGAATATCCATGTCTTAGAGAGAACTCCAAGTCCAGCCATTCCAAATCTGAGCCAGGC
The DNA here is from genome assembly GCA_963574415.1 of Tarsius wallacei. Classification (NCBI taxonomy): domain Eukaryota; kingdom Metazoa; phylum Chordata; class Mammalia; order Primates; family Tarsiidae; genus Tarsius; species Tarsius wallacei. The sequence goes on from CAUYQG010172887.1 coordinate 19,180, forward strand.
TTCCAGGTACATTGGAACGTCTATTTGTCAAGGAAGGGGTCCTGGAACATACTCTACTTAGCACTTTGTTAGCAGGATTTATAACTTTTAAATAATTAGTCACAGAGTGTGTGGTCCTCCATTTGTGTTCTTGCTCTAGGATTTATCCAAGTTGGGTGGGGGGAGCTGATCCTGGTTCCTGAGGATAAACTGCCTCCTGTCATGACCCCTGGCCCCATACACACACATCCACATGATGAGAATCTAGTGTCTTCCATGACATCATTGGGCTGGGCCATTGTGCCCCATGTGCCCCATGTTTGGCCTTCCTGAATGGACATTAGAGATGGTACCGGCTGGCTCACTTCATGGCCCAGCTCCTGCTTGGGTTCAGAACTTAGTTTGGACACCGAGGGGGCAGACCATTTGCACCCCTCTTTGAGGTGACTGGACAGGTCTATCGGTTAATTGGTGGCTGTCATTTAGTTCAACAGCACCGACAAACTCCCTCTCATCACCATCTCAATCTCCTGGCCTTCTTGTGCTAGGATGACAGGGACACATTGCAACTCTCAGATATGAATAGAGTCAGGGAGTCGGTAGCTTCCCTTGGAAGCAGTTGTCAAAGCAGGGAGTGTTGTTCCTGCCACAGACCCTCCTCCCACATCTGTTTTGATGTGCTTGGTTAGACAGATCACTCTGTAATCAGGTCCAGGGATCAGAGATGAATAAGACACCTCCCCGGCTCTTAATGAAGTCACAGTCTAATGGGTGACATGTGTGTAAAATAATTACTGCCCACAGCCATAGTGCTGTGATAAAGGCTTGTTCAAAATGCAAAGGAAACTGGAGACAGGATGACATGCTAAGGATAAAGTTTAAAAATGTAAATTTCACATATAATAATGAGTATTATTTAGTATTCTCTTGGTTGCTAGAAATAGAAATCTTGAGCCAGCTTAAGCCAAGGGGTGACTGTGTTATACTGAGAATTTAGGAAAATCATGCAAATCAAGGGAATTATAAATCACAGGCAAGGATGCAGTCAGCCTTCATGGATAGACCAGGGTGGCAGGAAGACCCAGGCTGTTCTTTCTTAAACTTTCCTCACAGCACATCTGCTTCAGACTTTTCTCTCTCTGCAGTCCTGCCTTCTTTGTTTTCCAGTTCACATGAAGGAAATTGGTCAGCAGCCAGGCTGATACTTAAACTTCTTTATTCAAATTTGAAATATATCAGAAAAGACTAGGACTCAGCTTGAATCAGATACATTCTGAGGAATGTAGCCAGGGGATGGGGCCATATTGTATAAACACAACTCCTTTTCTGTAAACATTAAAGATGGAGTGCAGTGGCTCACACCTGTAACTCCAAGTGCTTTGGAAGGCTGAGGTGGGAGAATCACTTGAGGCCATGAGTTCAAGACCAGCCTGGGTAACATTGCAAGACAACTGCCCTACAAAAAAAATTAATTAGGCATGGGTGGCACACGGCTCATAGTCCCAGCTACTTGGGAGTCCAAGGCCAGAGGGGTTACTTGAGCCCAGGAGTTCGAGGCTCCAATGAGCTATGATCATGCCACTGCACTCTAGCCAGAGTAAGACCCTGTCTCTAAAAAAAAATAAATAATAAAATAAAATGAAAATAAAAGAGAAGAACAAAATCCCCCTGCCCTCAATAGGAGACCTGTTTCCAGAAAGATAATAGAAGGTGGTAAATAAAGAAATCATTGTTCACTACATTCCACCCCTTGACCAACCAACACATGTGATGCATACACACGTATGTGCTCACATGCACACAGATCCTTCTCTCCCATACCCTCAAAGAGGCCTCTACTTGATGCTATTCACCAGTTTTTCCCCCAATGGGAGAAAACCCAAGGTCACATCTGGCAATGAAATCCAGCATGACATCATAGAGCCTCTGTTTCCTAAGGTCACAATCTTTGGAGATGACCAATTCTCTTTCTTTTGAAGGTGTTTTGGAAGAATGAAGTGATCAGAGGGAGCTCTCCAGGATTCCTAGACTTCATTGGCTTCTCTTAGACTTCTTTGATTTCTCCCGATTGCCACAGCCCCCAGTTTTCTGAACAGAGTACTGCATTTAGCGTTAGCTTTAACTTCAGCTTTATAAAAGGATTCAGTGTCCAATTTGACTGCTGTGGTTTGGCAGGGAATTATAATTATTTAGCTCTCAGTTGACTCAGATCTCTGTTGACATCCATAAAGAATCTTGCTCAATAGAATTACATACTTTCTATGCTATTCGTTTTTAGGATGGCTGTCTTAAACTGGAGCTTGCCTCTCTCATCTTGCACCATAAGCCTGCAAGAAGTATCTGAAATATGGTAAACTGCTGCAATATTACTACTGAGTTAAGTCCCAGGAGAAGAAAGGCAACAGTTTTGCTAACTACATCACTATTACACAGCAAGGATCACCATCTTCTTACTTCTATCCTCTCTTCACCACAAGTCATTTTCTGTGACATTCTGGCAATTGAAAATCCCCAATCCTAGCAGCAACTTCTTCATCAGTTAAATTTCATGTGGTCAACAGTAAGAGACATGGACCATGGATCATTTACCTTAAAAAAGACATTTACTGCCAGGTGCGGTGGCTCATGCCTGTAATTCCAGTACTTTGGGAGGCAGAGATGAGAGGATTGCCTGAACCCAGGGGTTTGAGACCAGCCTGGGCAACATGGCATGACCCCATCTCTACAATAAATCAAAAAATTAACCGGGTATAGTGGCGCACACCTGTAGTTCCAGCTGCTTGGAAGGCTGAGGTGGAAAGATCACCTGAGCCCAGCAGGTCGAGGCTGCAGTAGCTGTGAGTGTACCACTGCACTCCAGCCTGAGCATCAGAGTGAGACCTAGAATTAAAAAAAGGACATCTGATATAGGCAACTAGGTCATGATGTGGAGTCCAGGGAAGAACTGAACTGAATAACCAAGCTTTGAGATGGGCAGGGACCAGAACAGGCCCAGGGCTCTTAGCTAGAGCTATTCATGAGTCTCCACTCCAGAGGGCTCAAACATGGCTCCAGGCAATGGCATCCTGGTGCTGTGTCTCTCATTTCAAGATTCAAATACCTGGTAAAGGTTATCTAATGGCTGAGCTTGTGTTGGGTGTCTACCTGGTGGCCAGGAAAATAGAATCATGTAATACAGTTGTAGCTGAAGGGATTTTCCTATGAATTTCAGGTTCAGCTTCTGGGGGATATGCATCTGTAGTAAGCCAGGTGGTCACCCTAAGAGGTTCACATAGGCTTGACTTAGATGAGATTCACGTGGCTATTGGTATAGTTATTTCTCTCATAAATATATATTCATGTAGATTTGAGGCATTGTCTTGCTCTGCTGCCCAGCCTGTAATACAGTGGCATGCTTATGACTAACTGCAACCTCAACATCCTGGGTTCAAGTGATCCTCCCACCTCAGCCTCCTGAGTAGCTGAGACTACAGACATACATCATCATGCCCAGCTATTTTTTTTTTTTGTAGAGACAGGGTCTAACTATGTTGCTCAAGCTGGTCTTGAACTCCTGGTCTCAAGCAATCCTCCTACCTCGGCCTCCCAAAGTGCTGGGATTACAGGTGTGAGCCACTACATCCAGCCTCTCAAAAGTCTTGACAAGAAATTGCGTGGCTTTTTCCTTCACTTTTATATCCATATCGTGCTTATGAATGTGGCTATAATTCATTCTGCTATTAGATGGATTTTCAAGTTTACTTCCAGTTTCTTTTAAAGTTAAACTTTATCACTCACATAGTTGATTGATCTGTCTGTCCCTAGGATATTTTTGAATAATGTTTGTAAGAAAAGTATCTGAGTGGTATGATGTTTGTCTATAATGTAATTCTTTGCCTTCTCATATTAAAAAATTTTAGTATATTGAGCTCTTCCCCCCTCCAAAAGCTCTACAAACCCCATTATCTTCTGGAATTTAATGTTGTAAAAGAAAAGCCTGAGCCAGCTGATTTTCCTTTTTGTAGGAAACATATTTTTTCTGCCTGGGTACTGCTTTGACTTTTTTCATTATCTTTGAAGTTAATTTTTTTTTGTTGCTATTAAGTAAAACCAGGAAAGTTGGAACAAGCATTAGCCTTCCCTTCCAGAAACCTACCAAAAGTACCTGCATAAGTACGAAAAAGACACCATCAAAAACATAAACGCCAAAAACAAAACAGCTTTCCAGAACACCACATGCCAAGGAGTCTAGTCTGGCAACATCTCCTTTCCCAGTGAGCCATGTGTGTAAATGTGTGCAGGCATGTCAGGAGAAAGAAGATGGGTGGAAGGTGAGTGTGGAGGGGTAGCTAGGGTGCACAGGAGAGTTTACGAAGAAAAAATGGAAATGAGAGCTGACTTGGGAAAGAAGAAAGGATCTCCAGGCAATGTTGAAGGCCTTATTGACCACTACAACATCTGTAATGGTACTAAATCCACAGTTATGCACATTTCTCCAGCAGTGCCCAAATGCTGAGGTATTAGATGGGAGGACACTGGCAGCTGGGTGAATCCAGGTTTCTGTCTTTCTCAGCAGGTATGACAGGGAGGAAAGAGGCCGAGAAATAAGTGTATTGTCAGAAAAGTAGATATCGTGGTACCTCATAGGTCCTAGAGGTCAAGGAATAGACATGAGAAGGGAAGGTTGAAAGTTGAGACAGTCAAGGGTCAAGTACCAGAGGTCCTGAGCAGAGTAAAGACAAGGTTTAGGGAGAGTAAGGAAATCTTAGGTAACAGGTCAGTAGATCTAGACTTGGATATGAATAAATAGAATTTTATTTGTTTCTAAAGCAGCCCCAAATTTCTGTCTCTGACCCTCTAGCCACCTTTACACAGATGCCTTCATGCAGACATTGTCAGAATAGTCAACCCACTCTGGTGATCGATCAGTTTAGGATAATTAACTCAGTAGAGTCCAAAATTCCATCTCAGACTCTCCTCTCCCTTCGTCTAGGTAGATCCAAATACGCTGCTTGGCCAGAGCTGGTTGCAGGGATGGAAGTAGGAGCCGTGGTGCCTGCCTTCTTGATCAGTTTGGGCTGCTATCTGCGACCTCCATGGCCATGGTGACTTTGGCCTTGGTGGCTTTCAGCTCCAGAGTGGACTGGTTGGAGATAGAGCAGCGTTTTCCCTTGGCCTCACCAGCTATATGCATCTGCTTCAATACCCTCCAAATTCAGAGAAGACACCCCCCTTTCAGTGATACTTAGTTTGATTCTTTTACTCTAAAAGCAGAGACATTTTAAGATACTGAAGACAGAGTTTTCAAATGCCTTTTTTGTCCCTTTGCATCCTACTCAAGACAATAAAAAAGTCACATTCAGCAGCCACTGGGCCCATTTTCAGCGCTGTTTATTGAAGGTAGGATCTCTCCATACATCTGAGCCATTCTGGATCCTGGGTCTGGTGTAGATCTCATGGACAAAGAGACAAAAACAACTGGGGGGACCTACAATTCACAGTCAGATTCTGCATTGCGACACCACTGAATGACCACAGGGACGTGTCCTTTCTGTTTAAAATGCTCCCTGGGGTAGAAACAGCAGCTCTTGGTGGTATTCAATCTAATTCTTTAATATCACTAGAGGCAGGTTTAAGGCTTAGGTATAATCCTAATTTTATTATGTCACTCATAACCTGAAGGATAGATTAATCTCTATTATTAACCAAAATATGAACAGCAAGTAAGCTTAATTTTTAGACAAAGAAAGACTTAGAGTATTTTGACAAATATTTCACGTGCTCATCGCTTCTTACAAGATCTGTAATTTACCTTCTGAGGAGGCACACGGAGACCTTGGAGTAGTTCATATCATAGTCTCAGCTCATTTATTCCATCCATTTCCCCCAGGGAGAAAATAAGTGTCTTTAAAAGACTTAAGTCACCTTCATTTCCAGCAAGTTCTAAAGCAAGCAAGCAAGTGTGTACTGCTGGGGTCATGAGGTGCAGCTGTCCCTGTGAGTGTTGGTGACAACTTGGCTTACAAAGGAGTTTGTGACCAAGGACCTTTCAAAGTGACACCACAGTCCTCTCCTGGGGAGCCCCTGTGACTCACCCCAAGACACCAGGGCAGCACACTCATTCTCTTTCCTTTTCTCCCTTCGTGGCCCTTCACGCAGGGCCCTGGGAAACTTTGGCATCATTTTCCATGTCTTCAAGGTGATGGGGATATTGGGGGTGGGGCTGGTGCTGGGCCCACCCTTTTCTATCTGAACACACTGTACTCTTGTTTCCTGATGCCCTGAATCTGTGGGGACACTCCTACAGGACAGAAGCTTCAAAAATAATGAGAGAAGGTGTACAGGTTTGCAGCTTTCATAAAGACCCACGGACTTTGAGGGCAATTATCCCCATGCCCCACATCCTTCCTCTAGAAAGCACCTGAAAGGTACAGTGTTTGCCTTGGCCCTCCCTATGATCATCTTCAACGCTGTCTCCCTTCTCCCACCCCAAGTTGATTGGGTGGGGGATGACAGAGGAGGGGAAACAGTTTAGTCCCTTCATTGTTCTGTGTGCATTATTTTATTCCATCCTTTTGAAGTTAGTATGGCAGTGGATGACACCAGCTCACTCCCTTTCCAAAGACTCTGCAAAGTTGTACAGAGGATTACCCTCAGGCCATGTAGCTGCCCTCCTCTCCCAAGCATCTTCAATCCTAGCTGATGTCAGATGGGTGCATGAGTTTAGAAGCTCAGCTCTCTTACCTTAAGTAAGAATGAACTCTAAGGTATAACTTACTCTCCAGAGCTTAGCTATGGCACCAGGCTGAGGCTACCCTCCTAATATATGCAGTCGCAACTTTACTTGGCTAAGAAGCATCTTCCCTTTTCTGCTTCTTCTACCCTCTTATCAGTTTCTCCTGGAAGTAGGGTGACCAACTCATCCCAGGTTGCCTATGACTATCCCAATTTTAAAGCTGAGGTTCTAAATCCCTGTAACTACCCTGCCCCACCCCTAGTCCCAGGTAAACTGGAACAGCGTGTTACCTTTCCATGGGAGCACTTCCTTAATTAACTACTTGCTCACAAATCTTACTCTCAGTGTCTACTTCCAAAGAAGCCAAGCTAAGGCAGTCATTTGTAATCGTCTTTGTTCCCACTGGTAAATGTGCTCTCAGCAATCAAAGTGTTCAGTCCAGCCTTCAAGTGAGGGAAGGGCTAGCAAGGGGCCTGCAGAGAGGAATAACACATTCAGTTATCAGATCAAACATTCAAATACCTTCACACATGCATATCTCAGAAATGGTGTGCCCTCAGGGGATGGCAGAATTGAGGACGTTTCCACAGGAGTGCACAGGTAATGTGGAAGTGAAAGTCATTGGAGTTGAGGTCAGTGAGGATGATGACAAGAACTAAGACAAAGGCAACTTCAAGATGCCAAATACTGTCATATTTTTCAATAAATGTAAACACTTGGATAGTCCTCTCCAGGGAGACAACTAGAAGAGACTCCCATGCAACTACGAGGAGACCAGTAGTTGACAGGAAGAAGGTCTAAGGTAATATCCAGCTAGAGGAAGCATTCAATAAATACGCATTGAATGAATGGATGACCTTGTAGAGAAGGAGTAGATTGTGAGGTCATACAAGTCCTGATGAGAAAAATGTCACACAGAAAGAGAGTAAGTTTGCCCATTAGCTGAATCTGTCTATCGTCCCAATATACTGTCGTCTTGGTTTGAATAAATGACTCTGTAGGCAGTTCCTGAAAGACACCATAAAGATGTCTGCAATGTTGTCTTCCTGGGTAAGGATTTTTTGAAATGATAAAGTCATGCTAATGTAAACTATCATAGTTCTCAATCCTATTTAGTTTTGAGGTTGCAGCCAAGTTGTTCTCCAGACTTTGTTCCCTCCGCCATTCAACGTAGGGACTCTTGCAAGAGCAGATGTTTGACTAACCATACAGCCTTGCTACATCGATGGCCTTGACATGTTCTACCTGAATTAGAAGAGTTCTGTCAAATGAACTTGTCCTCAAGGGGGTAACAGGTGGGGTGGGGGAAAGTAAGCAAGAACTGTATTAACTTACCTGAATAGAAATTTAGGAATTTTAAGGCTTGGGTTAGGGACTCTAATTATTTGAGACAGATGAGATTCTTCAGTTAATTTATGAGTGAATCTTGATCACAAAATGCCAAGAGCTCACTAAGGAGATTTGGAGGCTTCAAGGGTCTGGAGACAGAGGTTGCACTCTCTCATGATCAAGACTCCTTATCTCTGTAGTCTGGATGTGGATGGTCACTGCACTGTGTGGGCAAGAAGTGAAACTGATGAGAGGGGACCAGAAGGTTTGACTGGAGATGTCACCTACTCCTGTGGCCTGGGGAATGCTAGGTGGCAGTAAAATGTCTGCAGATTTTGCTGACTAGTGGTCTTTCTCTTAAATCACCTCGCTCTGGCACTCTTGAGGTCCTTATCACAGGGAAGAGTGGACTCTGACTAAGCACAGCCCAAGCTCCCTCTTCTTCCCTGTGGACTGTGGGATGGGGGCTGAACGTGTGGGGCAGGTGCTGTCTACTTGAGAAGGCTATCCCTGGGAAAGAGTTGGGTTTATCAGACAGAAGCAGGAGTCTCACCCTGGGATCGGTTAAAAACGGCATGGAATTCTAAAGGGCACAAAGGAAAGTGTTGGGAAACCAGATCAGGAAGAGGCTGCCCTGAGCTGTATGAGGATGAGACTCCAAGGAAGACAGGCCAGTGGGGACAATTACATTAAGAAAGTGGTTAAGGGGCCGGGCATGGTGGTTCACATCTGTAATTCCAACACCTTGGGAGGCCAAGGTAAGAACATCGTTTGAGGCCAGGAGTGCGAGGCTGCGGAGAGCCATGATTGTGCCACTGCACTCCAGCCTAGGAGACAGAGTGAGACCCTGTCTCTAAGGAATATCAAAAATTAGTCAGGTGCAGTGGCAAGTACCTGTAATCCCAACACTTTGGGAGGCTGGGGCAGAATTGCTTGAGGTCAGGAGTTCCAGACTAGCCCAGACAACAAAGCAAGACCCCACCTCTACAAAAAATAAAAACCTTAGTTGGTCACAGTGGCATGTGCCTGTAGTCCTGCTTCAGTGGCTGAGGTGGGAGGATCGCTTGAGCTCAGGAGTTCAAGACTAACCAGGGCAACACAGCAAGAGGCCATCTCTTTTAAAAAAATGTAATGGAAGTGATTGAGGATAAGAGGTATACAGGGGAGGCAAGATAAATTGGGCTACAAAATGCCCAAAAGTGCCAGTCTCAGACAGTCCCCAGTGAGTGGGATGAAGGAAAACGTGACACTCAGGGGTCTTCAGGAGATGGACGTCATGGCTGAAATTAAGTGTGTGTCTGAGGAAATCCAATGTCTAAAGCAGCTGCAGCCCCAGGTGCACACGGTGCCCCAGGCCTTGCTGGGGGAAGTCTGCTGCAGTCACAACTGCTTTGCTTTCTACAGCCCTGATGATGGTGTGGTCGTGATCACTCCCTTGGATTCTGGCATATGGTTGGTTATTACCCATAATGTCCCTGCTGTTGTGAATTTTCTCCTTTTCATCTTTTTTATGAGTATTTTAATGAGATGTTGGGGGGAAGGTGCATCAAGCTGAATCTGAAGATGGGTAATTTTAAGGAGTATTCCCTGGAGGTAGTGAGATGTGTTGAAAAGGGTAGGGGCTTTCCATATCTCACAACAGCCGAGTGAGACAGGAGACAGTGTTCCTGGTGTATAGAATTGGAAACTGAGTCGTAGGGAGGAAAAGGCTGACAGTGGGAATCAAATTCTGACCAGATGGCAGCACAGAGAGGGTGAATGATTTATTTGTTCAAGGTAGCACTGCTAGTAAGGGAGAGAATTGACACTAGAACTGAAGTTTACTAAATTGTTCACATCCTGTATAGATAACCAGGGCCAGCTTCATGGGCATCAATCTGCTCAGTGACGCAGCTCCTGTGCCCCAAAGGGCCCCATATTGATTTAATGAACTGGGGCTGCCATCTAGAAATTCATAGCAATTTTTAAACAAGGGGCTCCAAATTTTCATTTTGCTCTGGGTCCTGGAAATTACTTATCCAGTATTATATAAAGTAGCTTGTGCCAGGCTCAGTGGCTCATACCTGCAACCCCAGCGCTTTGGGAGTCCAAGAAGACAGGATTACTTGAGCCCAAGAGTTCAAGATCAGCCTGGGCAGTGTAGGGAGACTTTGTCTCTACAAAACATAAAAAAGTTATCAGGGCATGGTGGCACTTACCTGTAGTCTCAGCTGCTCAGAAGACTGAAGCAGAAGGATCCTCTGAGCCCAGGAGGTCGAGGCTGTGGTGAGCCACGATCGTGCCACTGCATTCCAGCCTGGGTGACAGAGTGCAACTCCAACTCAATAATAATAATATAAGAATATATTATAATAGCTTGTGCACAAGAACGTTTTTATTTTTGATTAACACTTTGTTGACCACTTCTACATATCTTCTATACACTTATTTAGAATTATATACACTTATTTAGACATATTCATAGGCATAGATGTGCTTTGTCTGGGAGATTCCATTTCTGAATTCTCCTAAGACTCAGAATGAAGAAATGAGAATTCCCTCCTAGTAGGATCATGAGGGTTCTCTTGCCATCCGGATGAATCCTGTTGGCTCTTCTGCCACAATAGTTATATTTCACAAACATTTCAATAAATTTAAAACATGTCATTGCATAGACATTAAGGGACTGGACTACAAAGAATTTACCCAATTAGTAATTGCTCTCCTTTTCCTGTTTCCTTTTCCTTCCATGTCCAGATAAATACATTTTACATCATTGTAATCGGAGCACAGGAACAATGTCATACACCCTTCCAGTTTGTTTTTTTCCCTCCCCTGGGTCCTTCAGACAAGTGTTCTCTCACACTACAATATTGTTTTCGTAGTTCTTATTTTTAATAACAACATTCTCTCCCATTGAAAGGATCTTATACAATTAATTTTTAAATGATCCTTCTGTGGACAGGTGTTTTCATTTATTACTTAACAAACTGTAAAGTGCCAATTCTTGTGCCATGCCTGATGAAGGCTGTGTTAGGGACACAAAGATAAATATGACCCTGGCTCTTACAATTCTTTGGTGGAAATTAGAGCTCAGTGAACATCTTTATTTCTCCTTTTAGTTTAGTTCCTAAAGAGAAATTCCTCGAAGAGAAATTACTGGATTTAAAAAAAAAAAGCCAAGCACTTTAATGGCTTTAGTTGCACATTGTCAAAGTGCTTTCCAATTCATAGTCCCTCTAGCAATGCACAAATGTACCTGTTTCACTAAAACTTGCCAAATTTGGTATTATCATGAACAGATAAACCCCCCCTAATTTAATAGTTGTAAAATGGTACAGAATTGTTTCAATTTGCATGTGGTTCTTTGAAAACCCACCCCCAAGTCTCAGTAGTTGCTTATTTTACCCCTGACACTCACTTTATCTACATGGAGCTCCCCCATTCTTCCCCCCAACACACACTTTTTTTTTCTTTTTCTTTTTTTCCTGTAAGAAAAGGGAAGACACATTCTTATTATATTCCATAGAAAATACTGCATGACCAATAGACTTCTTACAACATGTAAAACCATTTCCTTAAAGAGGAATCCTTGCCGGGCACAGTGGCTCACACCTAAAATCCAGCACTTTGGGAGGCCGAGGCGAGAGGATTGCCTGAGCCCACGGGTTTGAGACCGCCCTGCGCAACTTAGTGAGACCTCATCTCTACAATAAATCAAAAAATTAGCTGGGCATGGTGGTGTGTGCCTATAGCTCCAGCTACTTGGAAGGCTGAGGCAGAAGGATCATCTGAGCCCAGCAGGATGAGGCTGCGGTGGCCGTAAGCATGTCACTGCAGCCTGGGCGACAGAGTGAGAAACCAACTCAAAAAAAAAAAAGGAATCCTTTTGCTTCCCTAAAAACTATGTCTCCCCAAGATATTACTTCCTTTTTATCACTGCCCTAAAATGGGCAGGATCATTCCAAACAAAGTCTGCTTTCATAAGCGTCTGCAAACACTCAGGTTATTGGAACTCTCACTTTGGGACAACCCCCTACTGCATATCTAAATTGAGGCCAGATATGAACAATACTAGGTTCAATTTCTTCTGGCCGAATGACAAATTCCCCCAGTGGACACATGTGTGCGTCTCTACTTCCTGTAGCCACAGAGCCCCGCCCATTCCTCAGGCATGCACGTGACCCAAGTTGAGCCAATAATGTTCCCATTCCTCCTGAACAGCTGGTCCAATGGGTGGCATATGGTTCAAGGTGGACCAATCGCAATCTTTCCCTGAGATTTTCAAATTTTAGCTGGGAGAGGAGAAGCCCCTTTTCTTCTGTAGAGCTAGCTGTAAATGTGGAACTTCAGCTGCCAGGCTCGTTCCCTGCTCTCTGCTCCCCAGGCCCCAGTCGGGACGAAAGAAATGGTTCCTGACAGCACTCAGTGGCTAGATTCACCAGCCACCCTTTCCCCCACCCTTCCTACATTTTAACCATATTAATTTTTAAAAAAGAAAATAATTTCGTGTTCGTTTTCTTAGCTCATTCTGATTTATTACAAGTTGTGTGGACTTCCTCTGCATCTTGTATTGTTAGCTGCTCTCAGACAGTGTGGATAAATTTCCTTAATTACAAAAATTCGAGTTGAATGGTTTGGTGCATGAAGTCATTCGTTCAACATGTATTATGTGCCTGCTACAAGCAATTTTAAGCTCAAGTCCTGGAGATGAAAACTCCACATTTCCATACAGGCCATCAACTACCCAAATGATTTCAAAGATTCATAATATGACAAACAGGAAGTGAAAAACTTAATTTCATCCTGTTACCCTTTCATTTTACCAATAAAGTGAGTGTGGCACCATCAGTTAGTGAGGGAGCTGGGACTGGAATAGCATGCTCCTTTGGAAGCATTGTGCTGAGATCAGGCCTGGGAAATTGAGATGTAACTGTTAGATGCAAACATCTGGGCCTGCGGGAAAGATAGATGGAAAATAGCTTTATTATTTGTGTAGGTCTTGCATCAGGAACGAGCATTTGGTGCTAGGGGTATATTTTTAGCAAAGGCATCAGTTTCACATAAATAGTACAAATCTTTGTCAAAGGTCTCCTTTCCCTATTCTCTGGAGTCATCTGCTACTGTTTCTACACTCCCGTCTTCACACGTTATTCAGAAGTGTAAATAACAGCTGCCAGGTTGGAACAGCTTTTCTTTCTCCAAGGCACTGTGAGGCAGTGTGCCTGCTCACTCTCCAGGGTCCCTTCCCAGTTATAGGCTTCAGAGCACGGGGCTGTGCCTCACTTACAAGCCTCTGGACCCTCTTCATGTTGAAGAGGCAGTGTATGAGCCTCCACACCAGGGTTGAGGTTTGCACATAGAACAAAGGAGAAAGGAAGGAAGAATATTCTTGGAAAGCAAAGCTCCTTGAGCCCAGTAATCATTCTCTTCTCTAGGGCTGAGCCTCTTGTCTGTGAGAATTCAGAATCTCCCAGAAAAGGCTTGGGACAATGAGGCCAGGAGGTGCTCAGACATTTTGCCAGTTGGGTCATTTGTCTCCATCCTGACTCACTTCCAGGCTGACTCACTGGAGGAAGGGGTTGACATGAGAATAAAAGAGGGAGTGTGGGGGCTCCCAGCTTAGGAACCCAGACAACTCAGGGCCGACTCTGGGGACTTTGTGAAAATGCTGGTACCATAAAGTACTCTTTGACTGACCCTTGTTGTTTCTGAATGAAATATCCAAAATGATGGGGTCCTGAGGACTTGTTTTAGAGGATGGCAGGGAAAAAGACCACACACTAACCCAAGGGAGCAAAGAGTTAACCACATCATGTCGACCTATGGTAACAAGGAAAATGCCCGTCAGTGCTAATAAGAAAAAGGCTAGCTATAATTTGATTAGAACTGTGGTGAAAGGGATGATGATAAATGGTTACATTTGAGTAGGAAGATTGTAGTTTATTCATTTCTGTTTTCCAAACTGTTCCCCTTTCTGTTTGCCAAACTTGCCAAGGGCGTTTGCACCTGTTCTTGCTTTCCCAAATGCTCTGTCCCCGGTGATGGCTGGCTTCTCTCATCCTCAAAAGACACCTCTTCCGAGAGCCTTCCCTGACCACCAATTGACAATATGTCCTCTGCATTCATTATGGACACTTTCAGCTAAACAAACTAAAACTCAGGGAAATTGGACTAAAATTAATTTTAAAACTTCGAAGAGAATATCCTCAGGTTCACCTGGGGATATCTATCATACAGGCACATATATCTAGCATAGGAAGGTAGATTAAGTATTGGGACATCTAATCTTGTTTTTTGGCAAGCAGTGATCATTGTTAGACCAAGGTGTTGAAGGGAGAGCAAATGTTATTCTTAGGGAATGATTGAAATAAAGTATTGTGATTCCATAACTTAATGTAATTTATTGTTACCCAGTTGATTTATTCATTCTCATAATTTCTAAACCTGCCACTGGTCTGGACTAATTTATTTACTTATGCAATAATGGGAAATAGGAAATGGAACTTGCTTTCCAAATGGCTGAAGCCAAGGTGGAATGATGATTTGTTAATAGACTGAGATTCATTCATTCAGTAAAGAATTACTGAATGTTTATTCTTGAGTAAATACTATTGATCAGAGGAAGACCTATTGTGCTGGAGGAAAAGAAAGTATCACACTTAGTTAATAGCAATGAAATTACTTAAAGTACTAACTTTAGGAAATAATGCAGAAATGTGTGGGATCCTGGAGAGGACACCAGCAGAACTGAAGGAAGTTTTTCTCTCTGGACCACAAGAGTAAGGGCACCATGGATATTTGCCAAGCGAAGTTCAAGTTTTGATAAAGTCTGAAATAGGCATACATCACTCCTATTTTCCCTGGCAGTGGATTTCTCTCCATACTAATAAGAAGAATACATGTAAATTAAGTAAAGTGTAATCAATGGTGAGGCAGAGGTGGCCTATTTAACTTCACCTCAGGAAAGATCGACAGATTGGGAATTTTGGGTACCCCAATGAGTCCAGTGCATCACCTCCGTGTTGCCTGTTCTAGTGATTGCCATCACTGTGTGGAGAGAGAGTAGAATGGAGAAACTGTGATGTCATTCTAGTGGATAAGTTGTAGCATCCTACTGTTTGGATGGCTTTCTCCTTCACTTGATGTTCCCCAGAAGGTTTGATTCTTCCCAGCAGAAGAGAAAGGGGGTTCAACAGAAAGTCGATACTTACTGTATCCTAAGCCCTTTGATGGGTACCGGTGATCCATAGGTGAACAGGTGAATACAGTTCCTGTCTCCAGGGAGCTTATGGTAGGAGAGACAAATGAGAAAACAGGCCATTTCAACAGTGTCATAAGTGTCATAAGTGGTTCATTGGGACAGGCAGGAACCTCATAGGAATGAGCCCAATTAAGCTGTGGGGTGGTGAGAAATCTTCTTAATTTTAGCTAGGTGTCTTTTTGCTAGGTCCTGAAGGACAGGTATGATCTGGGGGAGGAGGGTGGAGGAGAAGAGGATGTTCCAGGAAAAGGAATCCACATTTGCAAAGACCCCAGGTGAGAAGAAGGTATGTTTGTTTAGGGAATTGGATGCAATTTATATGACTGGTGTGTGATCGTAGGAGAGAGTGGTGAAATGACCCAGGAGAAGTAGGGAAGTTCCAGATGCTGAAGGGATCCCATCCACATGATTGATGGGAAGGAGTAGGTAGAGAGGGTGAGGCTGGGGAAGGAGAGTGGGATCTTTCAAGTTAAGGCCCAAGGGATGGGACCCAGAGCAGAAGTGCAGAGTTGGGCTCAGCCAAGGTAGAGGAGGTAGCTCATTGTGACAAGGAAGGGTATTGGGGCAGTTAACCTGGGTCATGCCAGGAAGGCCAATGGCATACCTGCTGGATGACACCTTCCTCTCTGAAGTCAGAGGTGATGTGATGTGACTTGCTGAAAGCAAAGTTGGAGGCAGAAGGGGGCTCTGGGAGAAACTCGCGGTGGGTGTGGAATGGAAACCAGAGATAAATGAAGTCTCTTGGCAGATTGTGAGTCTCAGTGGTGGCTTAAGACCACACACACAGGGGCACAATTCCATGTGATTATGCGATGCTCTCTAGCAGCAAAGGACAGCAGGGATAGGGAGAATTTTTCTTTATTATTATAAAGATGTGGAGTACAATTCAGGGTTAGGTATACGAACGTTGATTATGCAGGTACCGTTGTTGATGAGGTATGGCCTTCCCTCCCCCAGCAGTTTCCCTCAACTGCCAATCCCACCCCCTCTCCCCTGACAGTTTCCCACTACTGCCAATTACTTTCTTATAGTATTATAATTGATGGGAAGAATTGAATTAGAATTGGTATTTAGAGGGCCACATGTGATGGAAAACCCTGGAATGTGGGGAAAGAGACCGTCCTGAGTGCATACCTTGACTGTTGCTCCCTTGTGGAAAAAAATGACTAAACAGGACTTTTTAGAAAATGTAAGCCCTTAACATAAAAGAAAAGACACCAGTGCCAAAATCCTAGAAGCAGAAATGCACATATACAAGGGCTAACTGACCTAGCCCTTTATTGCTCTGGCAGAAGATGGAGGTCCATTTTTGGGAGAAGGTGAAAGGAAGGTATTTGAACTGTAGGGAAACAAGCAGTTGAGAGCGGGAGGACCAGCTGGAACTGGGGAGATGAAATGAAGCAGAACCACTCACACTTCTGTCATTCTGTTCCCAAACGCTGGCAGCCTGGCCTTTGCCCTCTAGCTGGGAACTGGAAGATCTTCTCAGGACATCTGACCAGACAAGAGGAATAGCATAAGTATACAAGGTAACAGGGCTGCCCCATGGAGTAAACTAGCCAGATTATGAAAAGGGGAAACCCATCCCAGCAATGTGCTTAGAGCATCCATCAGCGTATTGACCCACTTTGTGTGTTTGTTTGTTTGTTTGTTTGCTTGAGTTGGGATCTCACTCTGTCACCCAGGCTGGAGTGCAGTGGCACAATCATGGCTCATCACAGATTCAACCTCCTGGGTTCAAGCAGTCCTCTCACCGCAGCCTCCCGAGTAGCTGGGAATACAGGTGCCTCGCTAACTTATTTTTATTTTTATTTTTTTGTAGCGATGAGGTCTTACTGTTTCCTAGACTGGTCTCAAACTCCTGGGCTCAAGTAATCCTTCTGCCTCAGCCTTCCAAAGTACTGGGATTTCAGGTGTGAGTCACCACACCTGGCCTATTGACCCACTTTTTAATATGGGTAGGCAACCATGAGATACCATACACCCAAGGAAACAGGTACCATTAAATATAGAGACTAAAATGAAACACAGCAAAGGAAGAATGGGAGAAAACTGGAGGAGACTGAGATCTGCAGAAGAAGAAAACCTAACATTATCTAGCATTAACACCTTCAGAGAAAGATACTATGGCTATGAAAGGAGATAGGCAAATACAAAGAGGTAGAAGGGGCTGGAATTCAGGAATCCTGGGATGATGGTGAAATGCCAACCCAGGACAATAGCGGTGCCCCAGGTGAGGATGACAGTCAACCTGCAGTCCATACTGTCTCAGAGTTTTTTTCAAGGGGTTGAAATTGATAGACCTGAAGCATCTAAATGTATTGAAAATTTTAAATAATTTGGATTGCTTTAGTGATGAATACAGGAAAACAAAGTCAAGGGGAAAAGAGTTAAATAGGAACTTCATGCAAGACAAAAGGTTTTTCGGGAAAGACTCAGTCTGAGTAGCACTTACATTCTCATAATTGTGTAAACACGAAATGTTGAACTACGCTTATTACCATAAGACTAAATTGGAGAATGGAGAGCCAGAAAAAAATACTTTCAGGGGGCTGGGGAGTGAGGGAAGGGAGTGGTGTGGAATGGGAATGAAATAGAGCTAGATTCTCATTTTCCATAATGGAATGTCCATAGACAAGTCTGAAATTGAAAAACTTAGAGCAAACAAGTATATTGTTTAGAGACACAGAGATAAATACCCAAAGAATAAGCTAACAGAATTAAAACTGGTTTCTTATCTAAGGAGTGGGAAATTGTGTTGGCAAGTGGGCCAAAGACTGATATTTTCACTGCAAGTCATATAACACTCTGGTTCTTTAAGCCTATGTGCACGTATAACGGGAAAAGAAAAACTAAAGAAACACAGACAAAATGACAAGGAAGTATGGGATTAGTAAGGGCATTGTCCGAGTGACAGATCATGGAGTCTAGTCAGAAAGAGAAGATGAAGAAAGAAGAAAATTGATGGTTAAGGCAAAGCAAAGACGTTCAGGATAAAGAAAAATGGCACCAGGAGAGATGGCTTTCGAGTAATTATCAGCTGCAGCCTGTGGAGAAGTCTCAAAGGCATCCTATTTTGCCTAAGTCTATTTAAAAAAAAAATTACCATTCTAGGTGATTCTATTCCTTAGGAGGTTTTCCAAACCATGAAATTTAAGGTTATGCTAATAGTAACCAACCTCGGTAGATGAATCAAATGAAAGCTATAAGAGAGTTACTTCTTTTGATAGTAAAGTCCAGAAAGACCTCTTCCAATGATGTAAAGACCTTCGGAAGTTTGGCCCTCTGCTGAGACTTTGTCATCTATCAGCTTGGCTAGGCTAAGCCATATTTCCTAGAATTCACTTTCATATAAGTTTCTAGCTAGGATGATCACAGGGAGATTCTCGACAGACTAGGAGGACCCAAGGGAAGCAGCATGCATCTCATAGTTCACACGCTTGTTGACAAACTGCAGGTTCACAATCAGGCATGATGCAGCAGCTAGGCGTGTATTTGCTCTGCCTTCTCCCAGATCCTCCTTCAGCTTCTCTGACTCCTAGGCCAGGTGTATGTGTTTATCTCTGTGACCAAGGGCTCCGGCTTCCGCAAGAACCCCCCAAGTTTGGAGACAGTTCTAGTCTGTCTTGGTGGGTTCCTGCTCACACTCTTGGATTCCACCCTGCTCAGGATCTTCCCTTTCTGATGGCCTGCCCTGTGGGCTTCTAGCTTGAGCATCAGAAATAGAAAAAACAACCTTAGAGAGGCCACTTAACTAGTTCCCTGTTATAGACTGAATGGCCCCCCACCTGATTCATATATTGAAGCTCTAACCCCCAATGTGACTGTATTTGGAGGTAGGGATTTTAAAAAGTAATAAAGGTTAAATGAGGTATAAGTGTGGAGCCCTGACCAGATAGATTTTGTGTACTTATAAGAGATCCCAGAGAGCATTCCCCCTCTTCTCTATCACTCTCCCTCCCTCCCTTCCTCCCCCCTTCTCTCTCATTCTCTCTCTCCCTCTCCCCCTCTTTCCCCACTCCCTCTGTCCATCCCTCTCTGTCTTTCTCTCTCTTTCTCTCTGCTCACACAGAGGAAAGGCAATGTGAGGGCCCAGCAAGAAGGCAGCCACTTACGAGCCAGAAAGAGGCTCCCACCAATGCCCAAATTTGCCAGCACCTTAGTCATGAACTTCTATCCTCCAGAAATGTAAGAAATAAATGTCTGTTGTTTAAGCCACCCAGTCTGTGTTATTTTATGTTGGCAAACCAAGCAGATTAATACACTCCCCATCTGTGTAAACCAATCCTCTATAGCAACTCTCTATCCATCTATCTATCTATCTATCTATCTATCTATCTATCTATCTATCTATCTATCTCTGTATCTATCTATATAATCTGCCTACCTATCATCTATCTATGTATCTATCTATCAACTATCTACAATCTAGAAAAATATGTTATAAAATAATTGACTTTAGTTTTTCAAAATTATTAATGTCACGAAAGACAACAGAAGGTTACAGAACTGGTCCAGATCAAAGAGGGCTAAAGATAAGGAATAAGTCAATGCAGTATATAATTTCGTCCTGGATCCTGTATGAGAGGGGAAAAGACCTATCAGGGATATAGTATATTATTAAGAGTAGTATTGGGATAAGGAAAAAAAGGGAATGTGGATGGTAGATGAGGTGAAATTCTAGTATCAATCAGTGTATTATTAGCACTGTGGTTACATAAAGTGATAACTTTATTCTTTTTTTTTTTTTTT
>CAUYQG010172889.1:0-14947 GCA_963574415.1 Tarsius wallacei
CACTACCACGCCCAGCTGATTTTTTAAATTTATTGTAGAGATGAGGTCTCGCCAAGTTGCCCAGGCAGGTCTCAAACCCGCGGGCTCAGGCAATCCACTCACCTCAGCCTCCCAAAGGCGCAGGATTACAGGCTGAGCCACCAAGCCCGGCATCAAATTTTTTTTTAAGATAAACTTTTGAATCATAAACCAATCACCAAATTTCCCAACAAATAAAACACAAAGAAGCACCAACACATGGTATATTTTTTAAAACTCTTAGAGCCTACTAGTCAGGAAATAAGTGTGCTCTTATCAGCCCTGGGCTCCAGACACGAATGCTAGCCACTGGTTGGTCAACAGAATTCTGATGAAAGATGATCCTTCTCTGGTGTGCACTCATTTCTCCTTCCTTCCCAGTCAGAACCCTCCTCGTCTACGCTGCCTTGAAGCTCTGTCCTCTGAGCTAGCCCTAACAACGTGTCACCCAACAGGACTCCATGACCTTAACGGGTTAGAAATATGGACTCCCTGCCTCAAATTGGCACACGAAGCATGTCACATCTGCACTTTGACCCTTTCTCATGCTTAATAATGCATATGACACAAAGCAACACACAAACATCAACTCTTTCATTGTAGGGGTTCTCGTCACCCTCATAATGTACACCAATTCTGTTGAACAGCCTTGACACACTCACAAAGACAGTCTAATGCTTGTAGATCTTAGAAAAAGAAAACACTCTTCCTGGGTCAGAAGTACAGATTGTTCACTTAGCAAAATACGCTCATAGAAGAATCCGTTTATTTTTCATAAAATGAACCGAACGAGGACTTGGACAGAACATTATGAAGATAAACTCATTCTCTCGTGTCGACTCACAGGGGAGTGAAGGATCTTGCTGGAAGAGGCAAGCAGGGCCAGCTGGGAATATTCTGGTGAAGCAGATACTGGGGAACAGCGTTCACTGTGTTTTAGAAAACAGGAGCTTGTTCCCAAGCACAGAAGTCTTCCATTTCTGTGATGAACAACGAGCTTCTTTCTCCAAAGATGTGTGGATACTCAATGGAGCTACTTATCAAGAGATACTTGGGCCACCATCACAGAGGAAGAAAATCTGAAGATGGCTGGGGAATATTGCCAGTATCTCTCCTTCAAACGGCTACCCCAAGCAGCAAAGAGCATTAAAGAATCAGAACACCGTTCCCCAAATTTCCCATTGACTTCTCTCACCTCTGCTTCCCTGTTTTTCTCTTTCCTGTCTGGAAAGCAAATTCAGAAAGAAAACGCCATGTAGAGCTCACCGGACCATGTGTCCTCACAGCAGCCAGTGCCTTTCCACCTCCTTGAGTGTGGCTGCTTAAAGCAAGCCTGATATATGTTGGCAGGGTTGTCTCCCTGTGCTAACGATGGCAGACATGAACAGTCCCGTCTTCATGGGCCAGCTGGGGTAACTACTCTCCCCAAGCCCAGGGGTGAGGCCCAAGCTTCAAGATGGCAGAGTGGAAGGGCTTGTGCAGTCACTGCCTATCTTTTTTCTTTATCTACTGGGAAGCAAAGATCACATTCTCCCAAGTCCATCCTGAGATTCCAAAAGAATAGATGTGACAAAGTTCTGAAGCAGCTAGTCCTCAAAGATGGCCCAAGCCTTTCGAGCAATTGAGTACAGGGACATACAATGACAAGCTTCCATGATCACCTTTTCATGCCTTTTCTAGAATGGCAACGGATTGCGGGGACATCTGGACCACTTCCTAATTATATTGTAGAACAGACTTTATTATGGTTATGAAATAACGATCTGTATGACTGCATTTTTTAACCCTTAAGACAAGTCTGATTTCTGGAACTAACTTTTTTTTTTTTTTTTCTTTTAAGTTGGAGTCTCACTGTCCTGGATGGCTAGAAGTACTAGGAAGTACTTCTGCCATCTATAATCTGAATGGTACCAGACCCTTTGCTAATTTATAGCAGAGAGAATGTCAGGAATGTTTTTTTTCTTGATGAAATTCGTGGTTTGTTCATTACCATGATCAGTGTCAAGAATGAGGCCAGATATTTTAGATACTCCTTGCCTTTGCATAGGCAGGGAATAAGAAGCCATCCAGGCTGGGTGCAGTGGCTCACACCTATAATCTCAGCTCTTTGGGAGGCTGAGGTGGGAGGATCACCTTCTTAATTAAATCACAAATCTAGGAATGCTCGTGAAATGATAGCTCCGTGTCAGAGAGAGCTACAGTTTAGATGGGTTCAGGAAAACTCCAGACTCCCAAGTGTGGCTGCCTAGCCTGTGATTTTCCTTCCTTCTCTGAGCAAAACTAGACTGTTTTCGTCGTGGACCTAGAGATACAGGAAGCACTCTGACACTGCCTTTTTCAATGGCTTTGATCTATGTTGCTCATTATTTTTTGAGTTTCACCAAAATTTAATTGAACCCATAGAGACAGAGAAAAAAAATATCTCTTTAAAAAAATCACTGCATCCTAAAAACTTTGTAAAACAACCATATTAATCTTTCATCTGATCCAGAAACCATGAAAGACAATTCTGCCAGTAAACAGACCAGAATAAGAAAATATAAAGAAAAAAACACAGGAGAAATATGTTCCAAATATCTACTTTATCTACTGTGGAGATTTCTCTCTGTCATTTTTCAGACAATGATTGTCATGAAGATAGATGGAATGTGAGATCTGGGTGATTTATCTGTGTTGTATGCGCGGGTTATTTTTTTTTTTTTTCAATTTTCTGTAGCTAATATATCACAGTAAGGGGCAATTTCAGTTTTAAACCACTCCCTGAATGGAAAAAAAATTAGGCCTGTCACAGTAATGTCTTGTCTAATAATCTATGGTTACAGTCACAAATCTTACAGATAACATTATCCTCCATATATCCCCATTGTCGTGAAAGTAAATATGATGGTCAAATCCACTTCCTATTTATTCTACTGAATTATTATCTCTCACCAACATAGTAATGGACCGGGGTAGAATGACTTACCATCATGTGTTTTCTTTCAGTTCAAACTTATCTGATAATGATATTATGGTAAAATGCAATCCAGGATGCTGTAACAAAAGATTCAATGTCGGCATCGACACCATTTTATTATCTTATATGCAACTTTCCACTTGGGAAGATAAAAAAATTCTAGGAATGGATGGTGGTGATGGCTGTGCAACACCGTGGGCGTACCTAATGCCACTGAACTAAACACTTAAAAATAATTAAGCTGGGCCAGGCATGGTGGCTCACATCTGTACTCCCAGCACTTCAAGGAGACTGAGGCAAGGAGGATCACATGAGTCCAGGAGTTCAAGACCAGCCTGAGCAACATAGTGAGACTCCTCACTTCTAAAAAATATATTTTTAAAACTAAATTACTAAAAAGTAATGAAGGTGGAACATTTTATATGAGTTTATATTATTATAATTTTGCCCATGACCACCCTAAAAATGTAAGGCAACCGTCTGCACCACCAATGTGAACAAAGGTCATTGTTCAGCTCCACACGCTGCTCTCAGAACACACCTGAAAACAAGGTCGGTTATCTATTCTTAGGAAGGGATCAGCAAACACGGCCCACCTGACCTTCCTGCTCCTGGAGCCTCTGGCTCTCCCTCCTCTTACAGGGCTTCATCCCGGACCCGAAGGCTCGCCCCAAGCCTCTCCCTTGATGAGGGGACTGACGGCCACTTGGGAAAGGAGGAGGTTCCCAAAATGAGTGCTGCCTCAAATTCCCCAATGTCTATGCTCACAAATGCATCATGAACACATAGGAATAAGTATCAGCAGTCAATGTCCCTTTTTGGCCCCTGCATGGGGCCCCCTCATCCTCCCTCTCTAGGCTCCAGCCACACAAGCCTTCTCTCCCTCACCCATCTCCTGTTTGTCATCTCTTTCCCCTCAAGAAAGCTTGGACCTTAAAGCTCCCATTGACAGTGTCTCCTCAGCCTCTAAACAGCGGCTGGTGCACCGGAGGGGACTCCAAAAGCATCTGCTGATGGAATGACTGAATGAACTGACTTAGCTTCCGCGCAAAGAAATGCATTCAGCCACCTTCACTCTCAACCACCTGCCCTGGTCTAGTTCAATGTCAAAGGCCTGCCCCGACAGGTTCACTTTTGTTGGCTGGCTGCTTTTTGCATGATTCAAAGGTCAGTGCAATATACAGAGATCCTTGCAAACAAGGCACCCCTCCACCCATTCCCGTTCACGCCTATCCCCTGTGCCTAGTACAGATAAGCATTCTTGCTAGTCTCTCGTTTATTCTTCCAGTGTTTCTGGCTGCAAATACAAGCGCCTCCACATATATATGTTCACATCCCCATATTTCTTATACAAAGTGTAGTGTATGCCGTGCACTATTCTCCAGCATGCTTTTTGCACTTGGACTTGTACCTGGAGATCTTTCCATCAACAGAACACAGATTTTCATCACTCTCATTTAACAACTGCACAGTATTCCATGGTAGGGAAACACCATCGTGCTTTCAACCGGTCCCTTATTGATGGATGGTAAGGGATGGTAAGAAAGCTCAATGGTAACCGTGTGTGAATGTCATTTCATTACATGTGCAGAAGGACTCCCAGGAACAGGACTGCTGGCCCAAAGGGTTCACGCTGCCAGAGTCTTCTCCTGTAGGGTTCTTCAAAAATATTGTTAGGAGCTATAGGGCAACCCCCTTAGGTCCCCTCCCACTGTGGGAGCTCTGTCCTCTCAATAAATCCTGCTTCCTCAAAAAAAAAAATTGTTAGGTGCTATAAAGAGATGATGACACCTTACATGTATGTGTGGAGTACAGGTCCATAGAATTTCTTCCATTCTTGTCAAGGGGACTGCTAACCTATTTATTTACTTTCATAAAACACAGACTCTTTTAAAATCTAAAACAGGCCAGATGTGATGGCTTACACCTATAACCCCAACACTTTGGGAGGCTGAGGCGGGAGGACTGCTTGAGCCCAGAAGTTCAAGACTTGTCAGGGCAATATGGAGAGACCTTGTCTCTACCAAAAAAAAAAAAAATCAACAACCCCCCCCCAAAAAAAATTAGCTGGGCATAGTGGTGTGCACCTGTAGTCTCAGCTACTCAGGAGGCTGAGGTAGAAGGATCACCTGAGCCCGCGAGGTTGAGGCTGTGGTGAGGCGTGATAGTGCCACTGCACTCCAGCGTGGAGAACAGAGTGAGACCCTGACTCAAAAATAAATAAATGAAATGAAATGAAGTTTTAATCAATGCAGCACCTCCCCTCAATGGTGGTCAGAGTTCACCTTCCCTCTCTGATTTGCACCCAATCAATTCTCCTAGACTAACAGGTTTTCCTTGGAGTCGCCTAGTGAAGGAAAACAGCCCCTCTAAAAAAAAAAATCTTGAAAGCCTAGTTAATATGGGTGGAATTAAATTTTTATAAGCGCATTCAGGGATTCTAAATCTGCAGCAAATATTTTTTCATCACAATACACAAAACGACATGAAAAGAATACATACATGAATATTTAAAGACCTTATTCATTCCAACTCAGGGAATCCCCAAAACTAGTTTATATTCTGAGTTTTTAGTAATTCATGACTTTTTCACAGTGAGAATCTATAATCAGAAAATTAGGCCTATTTGCAGAAGTAACTAGAAGGTCCTTTCCCATCCCTGGCTTCTTGAGAAGGGTGAGGAGACAATATACTTTCACATGAGAATCTGGGATTTCAGGAAATCGACCCTCCAGCTTAGAACATCTACTACAGGCAGTGAACAAAAGCAACAGTCTGCTTTCATGCCTTCATGGATTGACAAAACACACGTCATTCTAGACTAAATTCGCTCCTTTGTTTGACATAGTTTTGATCAACGCCTTCAGTTTACCTTAAAATCATTTTGGGCCAGACACGGTAGCTCATGCCTATAATCCCAGTACTCGAGAGGACTGCTTGAGCCTAGGAGCTTGAGACCAGCCTGGGCAATATAGTGAGACCTCATCTTGATAATAAATCAAAAAATCAGTCAGGCATGGCTAATCGTGAGTATGGGCACGCCTGTGGTCCCAGCTACTCAAGAGGCTAAGGCAAGAGGATCATCTGAGCCCAGGAGGTCAAGGCTGTGATGAGTTGTGGTCATGCTACTGCATTCCATTGTGGGCAACAGAGTGAGACACAACTCAAAAACAAAGGAATTGGTGTATAATAGGTGCGGATTTTCCATCTGGGGAGGTGAAAAAGTTCTGTGGATGAATGGTGGTGACGACTGAACAACGTGAATGAACTTAATGCTGCTGTACCCTTAAAAATAATTAAGAAGAGCCGGGCTCAGTGGCTCAGCATGTAATCCCAACGCTTTGGGAGGCTGAGGTGAGTGGACTGCCTGAGCCCGCGGGTTCGAGACCCGCCTGGGCAACTTGGCGAGACCTCATCTCTACAATAAATCAAAAAATCAGCCGGGCGTGGTAGCGCGCGCCTGTAGTTCCAGCTACTCGGAAGGCTGAGGTGCAAGGATCGCCGGAGCCCAGCAGGTCGAGGCTGCGGTGGCCGGGAGTGGCCACTGCACTCCAGTCTGGGCGACAGTGAGACTCCAACACACACACACAAAAAAATTAAGAAGGTGCATTTTATGTTATTATTATCCTAATTTGTCCAAAGATTCCCAAACTGTAAAGCAATCTTCTGCTCCATCAATGTGAGCAAAGGTCATTGCCCAGCTCCACCTGAAAACAAGGTCAGGTCTCCATTCTTGGGAAGGGTTCAGCAAACAGCACCCACCTGACCCCCTCTGCCCTGGGAGCCTCGGGCCCCTCCTCCTTCCTCTCTCTCTCATGGGCTTCCTCCTGGGACCCGATGGCTCGCCCCAAACCTCTCCCTCGATGAGGGGACTGTTGGCCACTTGGGAGAGGAGGAAGTTCCCGAAACGAGTGCTGCTTAAGGCCCCAGTGTCTCCACCGCGCTGGTTCCTGGAACTCAGGGGTCGAAGGTCCATCAAGCCAGAGGCGCTCCCGGGTCGCCTGGGGCATGGGCACCCACCAGGGAATATTCCAGAAGCCTTAGCCCCCACCCCTCTTCTACTCTGACCCACCTTCCAACACACACATAAACACACAGCCATCCTCAAGTCTCGGCCCCCAAATGCAAACAAGGATTGGTATGTTTAATCATTCAACAAATATTCGGAATATGGGGAAAACTGTGAAGATAAAAAACTTTTTTTAAAGATGGACCAGTTCAAGGAATGCATATCATGTAAAAGACCATTAATGTTTCTTGAACACCAATGTGATCAGAACCATTCCTCTCACCCTCCAAACAAATAGTCTATGAAGCTGAGACAGACAGAAGGAGCTGTCCCAGGGAAGAAAACTCACAGGGTGCACCCGGACATTGGGCCCTGGGGAAGGAGGTGCAGTCCTGCCTCGTCCCTGTGTCCCTATCCTTATGGCTGAATCTCCCTGTGCCCCGTCCCTCCTCCTGCTCCTCCCCAGGGCAGAAGGAAGGACTTACTTGGCTGGCTGGGAGGGGCAGGACAGATTCTGTCCTCTGTACCAGGACAGGAGCCTCCACAGGGTGAGGGGATAGGGAAACCTCCAGGTGAGTCTGTCTGTCTGTCCATCTGACTCAGAGGCTTGCGATTAGGAAGCCCTTCACTGCTCCAGCTATGGTCCTCCAGTCAAGCTTATTTCAGGAATACACCTGCTGTTTTGATCTCTGTCTGCTTGGCCCCTCAGTCCTACTTCTTAGCTGGTGCAAAGCTCAAGCAGGGAAGAACGCGTCCCCATCGGACCCTGGTGGCTAATACACCCAGCGCCAGGCCTCTTACGTCACAGGGCAGGTATGAGCGGGGAAAATGACAAAGTCGCTCCTCACTGGCGAGCCTGCACTATGCAGAAAACATGCTGATCGGCCGGTGACCTCAGGGCCAGCAGCACCTGATCTCCGCCTGGCCACCAAAGCATGACCCTGGCCATCAAAGCATGACGTTTCCTTGCTCCTTTTATTCTGGAACAATGGGAGGTTTCTTAGACAGGTAACCTGACAGACCCAGTATTTAGTCTCCTTGAAGAAAACACCAGCGTCTCAAATAACAAAACAAAACTCAATCTAAAGGGCTGTCCAAGCCCTCCCTGTAACTCTAAATGGTGCCCTGCCCACTTATGAACACAACAGATGCAAGACCCAAAAGTGGCTGCCCGGCCTCCTCCTCCTCTCTGGCCAGCACACAATTTTGCCAGCCCGCGTGGACGCCGTATCTGTCCATCTGCAAGTGAAGCCCAGTTTGAGATGCCCTCAACCTGTCCCCACTGACTTAATTAACCGAATCATTTCTAAATTCTCATTTCATCTTGCTACAGAGCCATCATGTGTGTCTCTAAAGCTTAGCTCCTCCTTCAAGAACAAAAAATCAACAACATCAGAGCAGCACTTCCCGAAGGTATGAAACATAAAGTGCTTCTGTGAAACTTAGCGGTTGTTTGGTTCATTCCACCTCTGCTTCCCCAGGTGAATGACTGCAGGTAGGTCAAACACTGTCCATTCAGGTGGGGCCCAGCCAGAACCGGGGACATTTAAATATAACTGAATATTAGAGGGCATAACTGAATATTTGAGGGCATTAAGAAAGTATCATTAAATCTTAGCTGTGTGCTTTTGGGGTTTCATAAGGAAACTGCTTTCTCCTTCCTTCCTTCTCTCCTTCCTTCTTTCCTTCCCTTTTTCCTTTCTTCTTTTCTTCTTTCCTTCCTTCCTTCTATCCATCCTTCCCTTCCTCCCTCCTTCCTTTCTTCTTTCCTTCCTTCCTTGGGTAGGGAAGCAGAGTCATACTATTATTACTGAAGGTGGTGTGTCAAGATGTTTCTAATTTACTTTATACATATACTTGTGTCTTTATTTTTGTTCCGCTTTATTGGGGTATGATTGACAAATGAAAACTGTATATATTTGGGGTAAACAACATGATGTTTTGATGTATATATACACTCACTGCACAATGATTACCACAATCAAGCTAATGAACTTATCTACCTGACACAGTCACCTTGTGTGTACATGATTAGACCACCTGAGGTCTACTCTCTTAGCAAATACCTGGCATTTTTTTAAAAATGGGGTGAGTTAAGTAAAGACTGAGCCGACCTGGCCCAGGGTACACACAGCAGGTTAGTGGGTGAGCAGGTCAACAGCAAGCCTCGTTCCTCCCAGGGCTATCTCCAGCGTCCCGTGCTCTCAACATGGGAACAGCCACATGAGAGGACTAGGGCCCTTCAGACAGCCACAGGGGCTCTGCCCTCGGCTCTGGGGGGATCTGTGTGCTCCAAATGAGTGTGGCAAAGTACACGTTGATGGAAAAGAAGAAGCTGGGAGGTTGGCTTGGGTGGACATTTGTTCTGCGTGTCAAAGACCTCGTCAGTGCACCGAGAAACTCAAGTCTTTCATAACATAATAACGCAACATAATAGAATTAATGTATCATCACACATTAACCACCACAAACTACTTACTAGGTACCAGCGTTGTTTACTCTGTTTCACAAGAATGATCTCAGCGAATCACAACACCCAGTAAGATAATCCCCCCACTGCACAGGCAAAGTAACCAGGACACAGAGAGCTGAAGGAGCGCGCCCAGACCACAGAGCCCTGTGTGACAAGCAGCATTTTGGAGAACTCAGCCATACATCCTCCTAATGGTCACTCTCCATTTCAAGACAGACACATGCAGTATTTTTCACTGGGAAGAAGTGTCCAGGGATAATTCCTTCACATTCCTGTCTTTAAAAATAGTAGAGAAAAATAAAAGCAAAAAGTCAAAGAGAAAAATAAAATCTGCCCCACGGGCCAAAACAAAATATATGACGTACCAAAAAGCCTCTTTGTTTTTCTCAACAAAAGTCCAAATCATCCAGGCACTGCTTGACTCTCTTCTCCAAACTAACCTAAGACGTCCAGACAGCTCTGCAATTTCTCCTCTAGCGAAATCCCTGGCGGCTATCCAGTGGGTGGCAAACGCCCAGGGTGCCCATCCGGCCTCCCACCATGATGGAACAGAAAGTTGCCAATCATTCCTTTAAGAGCTCTGGGTGAGTTTCAACAGAAAGAGTCACCCAGGAAATAAAGAAGAATGTTGCTGGCCTTCAATACCTTTGCTGACTTTTCCAGTTTCGACAACGATTTTTCACTAACCCCTATAATTCAATTACTTCTTTCAAGTGGTGCCTTCAGCAGCTAAAACTAGATACTGATCTGAAAAAATTAGATTCAAACAACCAACCTTGGGAAAAGTGAGGTGTCTTAGGAAGAACAGGGAATGTCGCTGGTTGGAATATTCCTAGCTCTGTTCCAAAAACCTCTCCCTACATTGAGTCCAGTTGTTCCCAACAGGGATTCATTTGGGGTGTCTCATGTAGTCTTACAAGAGGCCATGGAATTCTCAAAGGGAGTCAAAGTAAGACGCAGCATGTAGCATCCAAAGGCGTGGAGGAAGGACAGACTAAAACCCAATCAAAAGGACAGAGGGTTTGGTAGTGACTGGCACAGAGGTTGCTGCAAAGGCTCAGATGACAAGAGAAAGGATTTGTATCATGGCGACTGTCCCCTCTTCAAAAATCTAGGCTTCCTCAAATGCCAATAGGCTAAATAACGAAGGGAATTATTGGGGCAAGGAGGCTATATTCTTATCTGCGATAGAAACACACAATGGTATCCACAAATAACAAGAGCCTGTCGTACAGAACACCTTCCTTTCCCTAGTTGGAACTTCTCATTCCTTTGCAAAATTTATTATTGTGAAAATTAGCATTTGACATTCACCAAACGCCAACAACACATCTCTATCTGCTATTATGACTGCACCATTCGATCACCTCTGAACTGACTTTCAAAACATTGTTAGCTTCACCCCAGCAAACAACCATCACGCACCAAGATAAGGAAGACAATTAAAAGTTAGACTAACAATAAAAAATAAATTAGTAATATCATTCTCCACAGCTGTCAGGGCATGGTTTATGACTTTTGCATTAAAAAGACGGGGAACTTTTTTTTTTTTTTTTTTTTGGTCTTTTTATTCCTGCAGACAGTGCAAAAGCTACGATGATAATGGCTGAGGACAAGTCAAAAAAAAAAGGCCTTGGGAAAGTTTCCAGTCTAAAAAAGCAGTGATATTTTAAATACTCAAAGGAAAGTCTGTCTATACCACCGTCGGGTTGTCATGGCTCATGGTCTGTAAGGGCAACGCTAACAAGGAAGCCAGCTAAGGGACAAAAGACAGCAGGACGACGGTCCATCTTCACACCACATGAAGCCAAAACAAAATGGCAGAACCAAAGCTAAGTCTAACTAAACTCTAGCCATGCACTCTTTAAACAGGTTCCCAGGTTCGTTTCAGAACTCTCATGAACTCTAATGTGTACATCATAAGTCCCCTACATACGAACGAGTTCCATTCCAAGAGCGCATTCGTGAGTCCAATTTGTTCTTAAGTCCGACTAAGTTAGCCTAGGTACCCAACTAAAACAGGTGGCTCGACAGTACCAGCTATATCACTGCTCTTTTAATGCTTGCTTCTGGACATCCTGGACTTGAACTAAAGATTCTGTACTACCGTACTCTATATATTACTGTTCAATAAACAGCCCCTTATAGAGGATGCACACACAACAATGTACACCAAACATAGAAACTAGCTTACATGACTGGACATGTGAACGCACATTCACATCTTTGAAAGTTCACGACTTGAACGTTCGTATGTAGGGGACTTCTTGTAAACACCTCCTCAAAGCCTCAGAGATCAGGAAAATAGAAAAGGCAATCACAACATTATATTGTAACTACTGATTTCCCATCTTATCTCTGTCCCTCCCCTGCCATTGCAGGGATCCTGAGAATGGGAGCAACATAAATTATTGTTACAGAACCAAACTGGGGTTCACTCTCCCAGTTCAGTAAAACTAGATATCCACACAGAGGCTCATAACGATCAAAAGAAAGGCTTTTTTATTGCAGGGCACCAAGCAGGAGGGCCAGGCAGCTACACATCCCTTCTCAAATTCACAGAGAATTTGCTGCTAGAAAGTAAGACAAGTCAGGCCACTAGATTCTTGCCCATTTTGTTTAGAAAAACAAAATCTCCTCAGACTGTCTTGTATCATGGAAACTTCCATTTTCCTGGTCTCTGAGGCTCTGAACAGGAGTGTACAGTAAGTCCCCTACATACAAACCTTCAAGTTGCAAACTTTCAAAGAGATGAGTGTGCATTCACATGTCCAGCCACGTAAGTTCGTTTACATGCTTGGTGTACACTGTCAACAGTCTTGTGTCAAAGACACAGCAGAAGAAACAAGCAGGTCCCCATCCCCTTTCTAGGGACAGTGACTTCACCTGAGAAAGAAAAGTAAGAGCAAAAAGCCCCAGCTGTGATCACAACCAAGCCCTGAAATGCAGGCAAACAAACGCACGTCATTTCAGTCGTGTCCACTTAAAACTCCCGTCATTCACTAAAGGTTGCAAAGCATCCTGCAACTACAAAGAGATGGACACGCACAGAAGAATTCTGAAAACATGTCCAGTCAGTGAATGCACCCACAGACTAGAGCTTTCAATAAACATTAAACCACAACAAACAACCACTCGGGGCTCTGAGACGCACACGGCCTTTTTATCCACGGAACGCACCTGTCAAGAATGACTTCAAAGATGAGTTGCGGAAAAGAAAAATAATTTCAGCCTGTCGTATACAAAGCAGTGCCCTCAGACAGCCCGGGCGGTAGAACTTGGAAGAATAGCTCCTGGGAGACTCAGACAATCGTGCCTGACGCGTGTCCTCCCTGTCAATGGTCTGTCACATGTGGCAGGGGCATGACTATGTTTTAATAACCAGGAGGGGAAGATACAGGAAAGAATTGGTACCAGAGAGCAGACGTCTTGGAAAATTCCATGGAAAACGAAAATCAACAAGAAGTCCTATATTTTTCTATAAAAAAAAAAATGAAAGCCACAATGCTACCCCAGGGTGCAGATGCATTTATTGTCCAAAGGCAAGGGGTTGTCCCACTAAAATCAAGACAATGAACTGTGCAAGGCAGGAAGACAAGTCTTCCTCTACAGAGAGTTAAGTGTATCGCATCTCTACACAATGCCTCAAATTCCAAGAAGCCACACCGGGAATTCCAAATCTCAGGGTTAGCCATTCCTAGCACAACACTAAAAACGCACAGCCACGACTCCTCGGAAAGAGGCCACAGTCGTTAGCATATTTCATTAAAATGCTTAACATCCACACCAGTGAAACAAATGTAAAAGTGGTCACGGCCGGGCTCGGTGGCTGTGATGTTCGGTGGGCTAGGTGTATTCAAAGCATTTTTGACTTAATACTTTAAACTTACTATGGTTTTTCAGGACAGAACCCCATCGTAAGTCGAGAAGCGTCTGTTATCTATTTTGCCGGATTGTTTTAAGGACACTAGACAATGAGAGATTAGAAAGCGTCTACACTAGGCCGGACATGGTGGCTCATGCCTATAATCCCATCGCTTTGGGAGGCCGAGGCGAAAAGACTGCCTGAGCCCGCGGGTTCGAGACCCGCCTGGGCAACTTAGTGAGACCTCATCTCCACAACAAATCAAAAAATTAGCCGGGCGTGGTAACATGCGCCTGTAGTTCCAGCTGCTTGGAAGGTTGAGGTGGGAAGGATCGCTGGAGCTCAGCAGGTCGACGCTAGGGTAGCCATGAGCGTGCCACCGCACTCCAGCCTGGGCGACAGAGTGAGACTCCAACTCCAAAAAAAAAAAGTGGTCACAGTAAGGACAAGAAGATGACCTCAAAATAGGAAGGGAAGGAGGGAGGGAGGGAGGGAGGCAGGAGGGTGTCTCACTGCCCAACTCGGCTGCCAACAGACAGGCAATTTGGGAGCCGGGGAGGAGGCCAGCAGGTCACAGGAGGGACACCCATGTTGCCTGGAAAGAACAGGAACTCTGCTTGTTACACAACCGTTGAGCGTCTCCAGGACACCCTTCCAAAACAATCCCAGTTGTGCAAGCAATGCAAATAAAAATCTTCCAAAGGTGCTGAGCAGGTGAGGTGTGAAAACCAGGAAAGAAGCAGAAAGGTGGGCGTGGTATGAACACCCATAGTTCCACCTACTCTGGGGGCTGAAGCAGGAGGATCTCCTGAGTCCAGGCAGTGAGCTGAGGCTGATAGAAAGAAAGCAGGAGGGAGGAGAGGAGGGGGAGGCAGAGGGAGATGACTGCCATCTGCCTCCCGGTCCCCTCCCCTCCTAACTAAAAAGGGCTGCTCCCTTTTTCACAAGATTCTACACGAAGCTCATGGCCATGCCCAGGCTGACCTTTTCGAGACTGACCATCCCCGCGTCCTTCGCGTCTCAGAACACCCAGCCCAGGCCACGGGCGAGTCAAGCTTCTGGGCTAACGCTGAATCCTTGGAGAGCGTCACCTGGCACACGCCAAGTGTGTATTGACATGCCACTCAAGCATTATTTAACAGGTTTGAGAACAGCACAAGGACTTTTTTAACTTTACCATTGTGGATGAAGATTTGCTAATTTGGGTCCTTAAATCCTTGGAATCTTTCAGCATCACCCGCTGGGTGCTATTATCCCTACAGCCACCAGTTAATTCTGGGCCAGTCATGAGAGCTTGCAGCCCACAGGAAGAATGCCCGGATAGCATAAGGCAGAAGCCCAGCCCACGCCACAGTTCTGACAAGACCCAGCCCGGCTTCTGGTCCCTGTTCACTAGAGCAGTAGCCATTTATGGGCACCCATGACGCAGGCTGAGGGCCAGACACATGAACAGAAAACCTCAAACCCTGTCGGATTCCTGTTTGTAGAAGAGATTCCAAAAGGCTGAGTAACTTGCCAGAGGTCGCACGTCAGGTGTGTGTCTGACCCCAAATCCCACACACTCGAGACCGCCCTGTGGTCAATCACAATTTGAGGAATATATCAACAGATGTGTGTGTGTGTGTG
>CAUYQG010172898.1:0-24563 GCA_963574415.1 Tarsius wallacei
CCCTTTCCCTCCCTAGCCCCCATAGTTTCCCACCACTGTCAATCCTTTTCTTACAGTATTATGATAGATATTCAAGGTTCACTATATGAGTGAGAACATGGGATACTCAGATCTTTGTTTCTGTGAGAGATCACTCAGTATTATAGACTCTAGTTCCATTCAGATTGCTGCGAAATTCATGATTTTGTTCTTTTTTATGGCTGCATAAATTCCATCGTGTATATGTACTACATTTTTAAATCCAGTCCTCTTTTGATGAACAGCATGGTTGCTTCCAGGTTCTTGCTATTGTGAACAATGCTGCGATAAACATAAGTGTGCAGGTATCTTTTTTATTGTTAAGCTGACTTTTTCCTTTTAAGAGACATCCCAGAAGTCTCATATAACACTCTCCCTTACACCTTAGTGATCAGAAATTAGTTCTTTAGCCACACTTAACTGTAAGAAAGGCTGGAAAATATAGATTTTCTTTTTTTCCTGGATGAGAATGTGCCTAGTGAAAAATTGAGAGTCTGTTTTTAAGGAGAAAGGAGAAAATGGTTGCTATTCTCATGGTAATAACAGTCTGCCCCTTTCAGGCTTACTGATGTTCTATTTTGAATTATATATGTCTAGCATCTCCCCTACAGATAATAAAGAAATGTTCAGATATGAAGATATAGTTAAAAAGAGGAAACATATTTAAGGAGAGGGCCATGGTACTGCCGTTTTTCCCAGATCTGTGGTTTGGATTTTGCTTTTATCTCTTTGGACAGCAAAAACACTGATGAGCCAGGGGCTTGATGCTTAGGGAGAAGTCTACTAGAAGCAATTATTGAGCAAGTTGCAGACTTGAATCTTCTCCAAGTTCATGGGAAATCAGAGTGGGCTGCAGTCATCATTTGGCAACAAAAGCTCCATATCTATCCCTCTTGACTTGGTCTGCAGGCTTCAGCCAAATCAGAAAAATGCTTTAAATGGTAGATTTATTGTGGTCGTTCAGTCATGGACTATTCTAACTTTAAAAACTCAGATTCAATCTCATTTCTATTCTCATTGATGCATTTAAGAATAAAAGGGAAAACAAAAATTTTTGATGGAATATTTGTGACATGATTTGAAATTGATTTGATTTTTAAAGTTTTTTTGGAAGGTAAATTTGGACTTGTCAGTAAATAAGAAACATGATAAATTGGAAAGCTTTCTCTATCTTAGCATAGGGGCTACTGCCAATATTCTACTATATATAGTATCATTCAAGGCCTAAATTAGAAAAAAAATCAAAGGATTAAATATGTCTTTTTAAGAATTTAATGAAGTCTTTTTAAGAATTTCATAAACTGATAAATATGTCTACTATGTAAATAATATAATAATTTGAATAACCTACCTAGTTTGTAAGTTTTTATATCAGCACAATAACAGCTTTGCAATTATGACTCAGCCATGGTAATGTGGATCCAAGTCAGTGAGACACCTAAATTACAGAACATTTTGAAGAAGTGAGAGTTGTTACTTTCAAGTATGGAGAGCATTTCAAGCTAAGGCAGTACATGGATTACTGCCCAATGGAGGGCTTAGCAATGCTGCTCTGAATAGATAGCAAGAGTCTATGGTGCACATAGTGATTGCTGGGCTCTTTAAGTTAAGTTCTCATTCATTTATTTGAAGATACTTTGAGTACTTACTATGGGCTAGGCACTAGGTATTTGTTTTTTGTTGAAGACCATCCCATTCTTCATAGTTTTTCAGGGTCTACAGACAGGTAACACAGGACAAACATGATATAACTCATCTGGCAAAGTACAGGATCGTCAGGGATCACCTGAGAATTAGATTCCTTCTCCAGATTAAGGATGAGAGCAAGCTTTCTGTAGAATGTAATGTCTGTAGCAAAACTTGAAAGATGACTAGGGTTGTCACTGGAGAAGAGTGCTTCAGGCAGAAGGAACAGCATAGGTAAAAGCACAAAAGCAAGGCATGACAGCTATTGTCTTAGTCTGCTTAGACTGCTA
Source organism: Tarsius wallacei (assembly GCA_963574415.1). Classification (NCBI taxonomy): domain Eukaryota; kingdom Metazoa; phylum Chordata; class Mammalia; order Primates; family Tarsiidae; genus Tarsius; species Tarsius wallacei. Next base: position 1,995 of record CAUYQG010172898.1, read on the forward strand.
CAAAAATACCTTAGACTAAGTAATTTGTAAATAATAAAAATTTATTTCAAACAGTTCTGGAGACTGGGAAGTCTAATATCAAGTCATCACTAGACTCAGTGTCTGCTAAGGGTTCACTCTGCTTCATAGTGGTACCTTGTTGCTACATCCTCAAATGGCTGTAGGAGCAAGGCAGTCCCCCCCCAACCTCTTTTATAAGGGCACTAAATCTTATGCCCACTTATGATTTAATCACTTTCCAAAAGGCCCTACCTCTTAACACCACCACAATGGGGATTAGGTGTCAACATGATTTTTGAAGGGGCACGTTCACACCATAGCAGGTATTTGAGTAACTGAATGTTTAGTCCACCTCCAGTATAAAGTGTCTTATAAGGGGAGGGTGTAGAGAGAATCTGGCTGTTGAGGTTTGCAGGAATCTTACTATCTATGACACAGTAAGACAAATTAAGGAGTTTGGAATTTATTTGACAGGCACTGGAAAGCCACAGAATAAAGTCAAAGTAGCAGAGTTATAAGATCAAATTTATGTTTAAAGAAGAGGACCATGGTGCCAGTGGATGTGTTGAAGTTGTATGTGGACTAGAGGCAAGAGGCCCAATTAGTAGCAATCCACCAACCTGAGCAAGAGAACATTATAGCTTGAACTAATGGCAGCGAGAATGAAGGGAAGTCTTAAGGAGTTTTGGAAGATCTTAAATCAACAGGACTTAGCAGTTGATTACATTCATGACAGGAGGAGAAGATAGGAATCAAAGATGAATCTTAGATTTCCAGCTTAGGCATCAGGTACCATTCAATGTGACAGGGAATTTACAGACAGAGCAGGAGTGAGGGCAAGTATGATAAATTCAGTTTGGGATTGATTGAGTTTGAAGTGCCCATTGAAAAACTAACTGAATGTATCTGTGTATACAGAGGTTGACTATGGGAATCTGAAACTTAGGAGGGATGCTTAATCTATAAATAGAAATTTAGATATGCCAAGCTTGGAGGTAGTAGTTGACCCATGGCATGGGTACAATTATCTAGGAAGGTAGATTTAATTAAATGGTAAAGCGTGTACAGCTTACACCCAAAGCTCATGGACTCTCAAGTTTTGAGTAGAGAAGCCTGCATTTACAGTCTCATTTAGTAATTGATGTATTTATTAATTAAAGGTCAACTTAAGTCACCTTGTGCTTAAATATTCTAAATTTAAAAATTACTAGCATTTGGTATTGAATAAATGTTTTGGGTTTTTTGTGTGGTTAGGGTTTTTTGCGTATTTGTTTGTTTGTTTTGCTTTTTTTTTCTTTGTATTTTTATCATCCAGGATTGGATAAAGTTATTGTGATTTTTCTCCCTTCAGAAAGCAAGATTTTTTAATAAGTAGAAATGGCCTGTCTTTTTGAGTATTCAATAGTATTCCACCAAGTGTCAATGTTTTCATGCTATTCCACTCATTCATTCACTTAAATCCACCTGTTTTCAAAAAAGACAAATTAAAAATGGATCTTTTTTCTCCTTTGAGCAAAGTAAAATGTAAAAAGACCCTTGAGAATATGAACAGGCTTGGCTTGTGAGAAATAGCTAGTTGGCATATTTTAAAGAATGTTTAGTTTATTTCTATCACTTAGTGGTACTTAAAACACATTGGCCAATTATTTTTTAAAATGGAGACCTTCATTTGAATGTTATTGCTTATGATAGTAAATATTTTATTGCAATAACCTCAGTTCAGAAGAAAGTCAAAGAATGGCTCATTACTTCTAATTAACACATTAAAATTGTTTCAAATGTTCTATGCAGCATTTAATACTATAGAAACTTAAATGCTTTTTAAAGAAAAAGAGTAGTTTTTTCTATTTATTAATAGCCATAATCCAGCCAATGTTTTAAAAATGTATTACCTAATTCCTAATGTATTTCCTGCATATAGATGGCTTTGAAATGCAATAAACATTGTATGTTCTATTATTCCATTTATATGACATTCTTGAAAAAAAAGCACAGCTTTACAGACAGAAAATAGTGATCATTGCTTACCAGAGGCTGAAAGTGCATGGAGAGGTTAACTATTGGGGGTATAGAAGAGCTTCTGGGGGTGAAGGGTTTGCTCTAGCTCTTGATGTGAAAGAGGTTACATCACTGCATTCATTTGTTAAAACTCACAGAACCAGACACCAAAAAGAGTGAATTATACTATATGTAAATTATGCCTTAGTTTTTTAAACAATACATGCAATTTTACGTTTATCTCACCTTGATTGAGCAGTACCATAGAGGATTGTAAAAACTCAAGAAATGCTCCCAACTGGTCACGTTTGCCTTTTGTTAAACACTGAGTAAATTGATGATGGCACTTAAAAGCAGAATCTAAACTTTTGCCAGTAATCAGGATGATTCCACCAGAGCCAGGACCACTTGGCATTTCTTTCATTGCCACTCCTAGTAGCCACAATCTCACTTTGTTAAAGATGTGTCTAGAAACTCTATCACACTCCAGAAAATCTGTTAGGTGGCACTTCCCCTTGGCACAAGATCTTAGATGAAGAATAGAGATTCCTTTGCCAGATAGTTTCTGTCTTCACCCCTTCCACATTCCTTCACAGTTCTTGGCTTCTGTCTTCTCACAGTAGAGTTTAATTTTCAGAATACTATTCAAAACTTTGCTTCCATTGCCCCCTTCACCCAAAGAGCCTGACTCTGTTTTAATCTCCTCCCTACTCCACAGTTTACTCATCTAAACAAGCTGTTCCCTCACAACTCTTAGACAGGTGTGGAAGCTGAGTGAATTTCATTTAATAATCTACTCTCAGATACACAGCTGAGAACTCAGTGAATCTTCTATTCCCATATCCTTAACTTTAAATTAATCAGGGAGATTAACAAGGAGAATTTTATTTAATATGTGTGATGCTGCCACTCTTAGGAACCAGATAGATTGACATTCCTGCCCCCTGCCTAGAGGGAAGACATTCCATGTTGCCTACTAATTTATCATATCGTTGTTTAGCGCTGGGTAGTTTGCCCAGCTCTGAGAATATGTAGATGAATAAGAAACATCGGGAGCTATCAAAAAACTCACGGTCTATTTAGTATGTGGAAAACTAAGCCATTGATTACAGTGGAACAGACTACTCTTATATGATTAAGTTGACCATAGAATCTATTCTACAAACTGGGACATTTTAAAAGGGAAAGGAAACACTGCTAGTAATTACCTCCAAGACAACAAATATAAACTAGGACTGGCTAGTTGGGATATTGGACGTTGCTGTCCTGTCAATAATGGAGATGTTTATATGCCAGTAAGACGCATAGAGAAGAGATGCTTTCTCAGCCCTAGGGAGTGGGAGAGCAGCTCCATAAGGTCAGGCATCTCAAAGGAAGGGATGTAAAATGGAAGAAAGCTGAAGAGTGGAGAACATGCTATCTAAACAGAAAGGATTGCATAGACAAGAAGCAAACCTGGGTATTTATTCCTTTATTCCAGTTGTGTTAATGACAAGGTTCACATGTGGTCACGAAAGTAACAAAACCTGACTTGAGTTCTTTCCTGGATAACCATTCCTCTCCTCAAAGAAGGTGAACATTGGAGGAAGATCTTTTTCTTAAAGGGGAGATTGAGATGCCTGGGTTATAGGCAAGAGTCACAGAGAGTAAAGAACAACCTCCTTTCCTGCCTGGTTTCCCCAACCCATACCTCAACTTCTCTCATTCTTTCAGCGGAGACAGTAAAGAAAAGAGTTCATTTGTCCATAACTCACATACACTATGAAAAGATTAAGCTGAGGATTTAAGATCAAAGCTAGTCAAGAGAAGGGTCAATGAAATCCCAGACTTTTGGTTTGGGATGCAGTTCAGGGGAAGGTATGGTAATCACCTCTCCTTTCCCATCCCCCAGTGCATGCCTACACATCTTCCCCTATTAACCACCAGACAGCTTCAGTTTTGGGGTGTGTATTTGTATAATTATTCATATGAATTATTTATGCCTAATTGGCATACAGTATACTAATTGCTATGCACAGTATTCACTGTGTCAGATGAAGTTAAATGTAAGTTTTATTTGCTGCTTTATTTAATTTTAGTGCATGGAAAGAGCAAAGCATTGAAGTCACAAAGATGTGGGTCAGATCTTGGCTCTGCTACTTGCCACTGATAGGGTGTTAGACAAGTTACATAATCCCTGAGTCTTGGCTTCCTTACTGGTAAAAAGGGACCAAAAATCCTTAACTTGGAAGGTTAGTCAGTCTGGTGGGTGGCATTTACGTGGCACACACTTCTAGTGAGAGGTGAGCTAAAAAAACTGGTCTTCCGTGATAGGCAGAGAAACATAGGGTTTCCTTTGGACAGATTATGTTCAACTCTATCTCTGTCCCATTTCTCTCACATTCTGGAGGACCCCCCCAGCCCCGTCCCTTTTTTATCTCAGTGGACTCAAGTTGCAAAGATAAAAGTAAAATAATGTAAAGGGTTCCTGATGCTATTAATATTATTTTTAACATTCCTTAACCTTTTTCATCATGTTATTCACACCCTTAAGAGTAACAAGACTGGGCTGAAAAGAAAGATAAAAGCAGGCCTTTCTTTTTTAGAACAGTCAACTGAGTTGCACATTATTTAAGCCTTCCTGAAGAAAGTCCACCCAAATATTATTTTAAACAAATTGCTGCCAGTTTTTGTCTCTAAAGTCGTGTTAACTAAAGTTTTGCAGATGACTATGTGATTCTCAAATCCATATTTCAAGTTTGTGTTTATGGATTATAGACGTTAAACCCTCTTTAAAAAATATTTTGTAAGTGTTAAGATTTTTGGTAGGGGAAAGCTGGTTAATGAATCTGAATGTTCTGGGGATTGGAATTTTACTTTAAGTGATTTCTTTGTTAGAATTAGGTGAATTAATTAATATCCTTCCCCAGCATAAGTGTTTTATTTACAAGGAGTAAATACCATATTCTTTTGGTCATCACAGCATTTTCTCACTCAAGCCTAAAAATCCCACATGCCTTTGCCCACAGCCCAAATCATGTTTTGTATCCCTGCTCACGCTCAAAATTTAAAGAAGAAAAGATTAATGGAAATGTAGGAACCTGCAATATCGTGACATATTATACTATTCTACTAATATGCTTAAGGTAGGAAAAAAGTCCAGGAGCTTTCTCTAGAAGCATGAGTATTATGCTGTTTTAACACTATCAAAATAGAGTACATACGAGTCATTGCATTTTGAATAATTTTTTTTTAGAAAAAGAGAAAAAGGCAGAATTTTCCTACACTCTACATTTATGCTCCTGCAATTTCCTCTGGCTATAACATTTTCTCTTCTCAATCCAGGAAACTCCTACTTATCACTCAAGGTACAGCTTTCATTGTTATTTGCCCTGGGAAGCTTTCCTGGAGCCCACTAGGCAAGATAAATCACCTTTTCTTCTGTTTTACCCTTGCAGTCTCTTTATGTCCAATTGTATCAGTTAGCATAGTGTCTTATGACTGTACAGAAGGCCATCTCACCTGGATTCTTGTAGACCTTCACCTTATCCATCATTATATCTTCAGCCTCTGCTCTATACATGTTCGTTCATTTCAACATTCATCTGTTCATCAAATATTTATTTAGCATCTATTGTCCCTATTAACTTTTGCTGCCTAACAAATCACCCTAAAACTTAATAGTGTAAAACAACAATCGTTTTATCATTTATTATGGCTTCCATAGGTCAGAAATTGAGGCAGGGCTTGGTTGGCGAGGCTGTATTTGTGCAGTGTGTCTCTGGTGTCTGCAGTCAGATGGTGACTGGAAACAGAGCAGCTGAGAGATGGGTGCACTTTACTCTCTCTTCATGCAGGCCTGAGGCCTCTCCTCTGGTCTCTCTGCGTGAGCTCATGTGGGCTTCCTATGAGAGAGTCATAATGCCTACCTGGGTCAGCTAAAGGCATTAAGAGTGAATTTTCTAGCTAGCAAGGGGGAAGGTAGATCCTCTAGGCTCCTAAGACAAAAACTGCCACTGACCCAAATTCCATTGGTTACTAGCAAGGCACAAGTCTAACCAGATTCAAAGCGTGGAAAGTTTAACTTCTTTTCTTCCTCTCAGCTTTATTGAAATGTACTTTACAAGTTAAAAGTATATACATTTAAGATGTACAAGGTGATGTATTGATATCTGTATACCACAATCAAACAAATTAACATATACATAACCCCACATATTAATAGTTACCATTTTATGTGTGTGTGTTTGGGTAGAAATCTTAAGACCAACTCTCTTGGTAATTTCAAGTATACAGTACAGTGTTAATAACTATAATCATCATTCTATACATTAGATTCCCAGGAATTACTCATCCTGCATAACTGAACCTTTGTATCTCTGAACCAACAGCTCCCCATTTCCCTCATTCCCCAGCTCCTCACAACTACTCTTCTACTCTTGGCTTCAGTGAGTTTGACTTTTTAAAATTCCATGTATCAGTGAGATCATACAGAATTGTCTTTCAGTGTCTGGCTTATTTCTTCGCATAATATCCTCCAGGTTCATCCGTGTTGTGACAAGAGCAAGGTTTCCTTCTTTTTAAGACTGAATAATATTCTAATTTATATATGTACCATATCTTCTTTATTTATTCATTCATCAATAGACCTCTTCATGGGAAAGTGACAAAATTATAGTGGAGCATGTAGAGTGGGAAATCTTATTGTGGCCACCTTTGAAAAATGCAATCAGGAACATCTACTATATATCCTACCTTGTACAAGGCCCTAAAGATACTGTAGTGAATAAGGCAATCATGGTCTCTTCTTCATGGAGATTGCATGAGGAATAGATAGAATATAAATGTTAAAAAGATAATTTTATTAGGCATAAAGGAGAAAAAATTGGCCAGGCTCAGTGGCTCATGCTTCTAATCCTAGCACTTTGGAGGCCAGGGTGGGAGGATTGCTTGAGTCCAGGAGTTCAAGGCCAGCCTAGGCAACACCCCATAACCTCAACTTTAAAAAAAAAAAAAAAAAAAAAAGCCAGGTGTGGTGGTACTTGCCTGTAATCCCAGCTACTTGGAAGGCTGAGGCAGGAGGATTGCCTGAGCCCAGGAAGTTAAGTTTGTGATGAGCTTTGATCATGCCACTGCACTCCATCCTGAGCAACAGAATGAGATCCTGACTCAAAAAATAAAAGAAAAAAATCATTTTATAGTACATTTCAAGTGCTATCTTGCTAAAAAAGTATTTTTTTTTAGTAGAAATATAAATAAGAAGCAACTAGTTTTGCCAAAAATTAGAAGTGCCTTCCAAGAGGGGCCCCAACTAGGGCAAAGGCCTTGAGATTGGCAAGAGATTGGCTTATTTGAGAATCAAGAGGAAGGTTGGTGTTACTGACGTGTCATGCACTAAAGGGGAGAGCATAATAAAACATGAAGTCCCAGCGATGGGTAGAGTCCAGAAATGAGGATCTTTGAAGACCGTGTTTAAAATGTTGGATTTTATTTTCAATAGAATGAGAGGTAATTTGAGGTTTTAAAGCAGGGGTGTGACCATGATGTGGTTGAAGGGTAACTCTAGCTGCAGTGTGGAGAGTGGGATGAAGAAAGAAAGGAAAGAAGCAATGAATCTGATTAGGAAGCAACCAGTAATGGTCAGAGCTAGTGCTACTGGAGGCGTGGTTTAGGGTTCTAGCAGAGGAAATGGAGAAAAAGATACTGTGTATTCTGGAGGGAGAGCTGGATGAATTCGTACCTCAAACAAAATGTCATAGGTAATGATCACGTTTTATGTTAGTTGTGCATGAACTCTGTGGATCCCCATTTGACCTTTAGATTGTGTCTAAAGGATATAGACTAATTTTTACTCTTACTTGTACTTTCCAAAACACTTAGTGCATTGTAACTACTCAACAAATATTTGTTGAAGTGAATTTCATTCTTTCTTGGACAGCTTCCCATGTCTTAAAAGTACTTATAATTTTCCAATAAATTTATTGCAACTATTTTCTAGAAATGTAAAAAAATTGATTTTTTTTTAGATTTCTATTTGAGGCTTCCTATTAAAAATGTGGAGAGTTATATTTTAGTATGTTCTTCCTCTTCCTTGAAGCCCTTCACAGAAAAAAGGGTGAATGGATATACGGCTGACTGGATGGTCAAGTGGATGGATGGTCAAATGGATGGTTGGGTGAGGTGCTGTTGCCATTACACTTCTATGAGAAATAAACTTGCAGATTGATGTTGATGTTTGCTGCCTCTCATATTCTGATGCTTGGAGAGGAGTTATTAATAATTTATTATCAACCAGGCTCGGTGGCTCAGCCTGTAATCCCACGCTTTGAGAAGCTGAGGTGAGTGCATTGCCTGAGCCTGCCTGGGCAACTTGGCGAGACTTCATCTCTACAATAAATCAAAAAAATTAGCCGGGTGTGGTAGCGCTCTCCTGTAGTTCCAGCTACTTGGAAGGCTGATGCGGAAGGATCGCCGGAGCCCAGCAGTTCGAGGCTGTGGTGGCCGGGAGTGGCCACTGCACTCTAGTCTGGGTGACAGAGTGAGACTCCAACTCAAAATAAATAAATAAATAAATAAATAAATAAATAATTTATTATTTGTTACATAAATTCTGTGGAATTGGTACACTGAGGTAAATGCTTCAATGTCTAACTCAAAAAAATATATTTTGCATTTTGACCAGTTTTCCACTTCATGATCTTATTTGTGTATTTTACAATTCTATCTTCATGCAGATTTCATTGCTAGAGTGATTTATGTGGAAACATGAAGGTATCTGACCCTTTGTGAGTCTGAAATCCTGAAAAAAATCTATAATTTAAGTAGAATATATGAAAATATATCCTGTTTGTAGAAAAATATTATTTTCTAAACTTTTACATTCAAATACTAAAGAAAGAGTCAACTTTAACTTTAGCTTAAAGATTTTTTTTAGGCACTTAATTTTTTCTAGTATGCACTAACATTTAATTGAGAAAATCACAATATTTTAAAGTTTGATATAAATATTTTGTTTTTCTAATTAGATAATTATAAAACCTTGTTCCTAACTCAATTTGTTATTTCTTTCTTATGCTAGTCTGGTTTTAATAAGTTTATGTCTTCTACTTTATTTACTTACATCATATCACTTACATCATATCACGTTCCAAAAAAATTTGAGACAGTTTATCAAAGTACACACAAAGTGAACTTTGGAGTAAAAATATGCCAGTATTCCAGTTGCCTAGAATGTAAATTACGTTAGGACAGCAAAAATCCTCACTAGGAAATTTTTATTGCTTATTACAGAGCATGGTCCATAGTAAAAATTCAGTAAATATTTGTAGAATGAATGTCTGAAGTTAGTTTACAAAACATACACCAACTTAGTTGAGATCCACAACTTTAGCTCAGAGCTTTGTGGTAACAAGTGAACAGAGAAAAACACTGTTCATTAACAATCCATAGTTTACATACAATAAAATAAAACCATTTGATACAGATATATGCCAGTCTTCCTAGGCCAAGAAATGTTTATGTGTATGTTCAACTCCAGTGGATGTTCATGGAGAGAAGACTGAGTAAAGTAGTATTAACACTCATCATCCTTAAAATACAATTAATTTTAAAGATTAATTAATTTCCTTCTCAAAATCTACGGGTGACTTTGAATATTAAGACACAAGACTCTTGAGGAGTAAATAGGCCACGTTACTTTTAGCTTACCTTCATGAATGTTACTTTTCACATGCATGTTCTTAATAAGCTTAGAATGCACATTAAGGTTTTGCTCAGTGTCAAGAGTCTGGGGTACAGAGAAGGTACCGCTGTGCAAGTGAAGAATCAGATATTCAAAGGGTCTATTGAACTAGATTAAGGTTTATATTACCTTATTAAAGGTATGTTGGTTCACCAGAATCTGAGCCTGAATAGATGATAGTCAACCCTCTGTGTGGAGGAGGGACAAGAAAGTTTAGGATATCAGGACTGAGATTTTTCTTGGAAAATAGACTGGTAGACTGGGACTGACTCCATTGTATGAACAAAAGTGTGACCCAAGACCCATGCTCTTGAGCTATGCAACACTGGCACTCTATTTTTATGCAAGATAATTTTTCAGGAATCAGTTATGAAATGTACAGTCATTATAAAAGAAAATCTTAACAGGGCATTTCTAGAAATACCAACACTGAAACATCTAAGACAAAACGTCCAAAGCATACTTCTGTGCCATTGGATGAATTGAATTGCTAGCAGTCTTTCCTAATCTGAGGCCCATAGAAACTTAGACAATCTGATGCCTCCTCAGTTGCATGAAAACTGCTGTTTTGCGTGCCCGTGTGTGTGTGTGTGTGTGTGTGTGTGTGTGTGTGTGTGTGCGTGTGTGCATTTGTCCTGCAGAGAGGGCTCTAAGATTTTTCAACTGCTCAAAGAATTTGTGTCCTAGAAAGGTTAAAAATACTGCATAAGGTTGTAAATGAGCCACTTAAATATTGATGGGTATTAATAAAAGAGTATGACTTTGGGATTGGAATAAAGGGATGAAACTATTCTATCTTGCAAGAACTCAGCAGCAGGGCGGTGTCTGTTAGACCACTCTTGATTTGTGTTAAAAACTTGTCCTTTCTACATAAAACATTGTTTCTTAATTCTTTATATTTATTGAAACAACAAATATTTATTGAAAAAATATTATGTACAAAGCAACAATATTTTATAGCTTGTATCTTTTACAAATTTGTGAACTCTAGCTGAGAATTAATTTAAAGGAGTTACACAGAATTCTTAGATAAGTTAGTTACCCAACCTGACTTAGGAATAGGTGAGAAACTGGATGCTTCCACAAATCTTGGCATCAGACATTGTACCATCTTGTCAGAGCAGTTTCTGGAATGAATGATGAGTGCACTAATCATTATTTTTGTCTTTTTATTGCAAATCAAAGTCTGGAGAGGGAGATTCCAATGGACATAACTTAAAATGCTGTTTCTCAAAGGGCAGTTCCTACATCCGCAGCACCAACATTTCCTGGGAACTTATTACAAATGCAAATTCTTGTACCACCATCCCAGACCTTGTCTGGTGGTGAACCAAGCAGTGGGTGTTTTAAGGAGTCCTCCAGGTGACTAGTGCACACTAATGTTTGAAAAATACCAACTTAATTCATGTGTCTACCCCATGACTTGAATAGGACAGGGAACCAAGATTCATAGCCCTACCAAGACTGCATACAATAGGAAAAAAGAATTCCTCAAAGGAAGATCAGTGATCATTCCCGAAGAATGATGAATCAATTCTGGCAGCCAGAAAAATATTAGCATCCTCTATCTCCTTTGAGTTGATGAAGTTCTCCTTATGCGTATAGTGCAAATATCTTACACTTTAGCATTCCTGCTGGAAGATTCCTGTTGGATCTTTATCTCTGGCCTGTCCCCAGAGAACATGTCTGACTCCTGAGTTTCTGTGAAAGACCTCAGCTCTTTCCCATCTTTTTTGGTGTCTGCCTGCACGGAGAGAGTGAATATATTTTGCTGTTCTCTTTACCATACAATAAGGGGGTTTGCTTTTATGGGAAGTACCTGTGGTTGTGCCAGGGAAGTTGTCTGCCTAATTCTGGGATGAAGTAATGGGAAAACATTGTTGCTCACCTAAGCAGTTTTGCATCAGCTTTATCTGTAATGTAAGTAATGAAGCCAACATTTTGATTTTCATTAATTAGACTCATGAATCTATCTCTGAGGCAGAAAAGGATAGTGTCAAGTATGGAGAGGGAGGCTTTCAACCTTAGTAATTATCCCCTTTGAAATTTTATTCTAATATATAAACCGTCAGAGAATTGTTTGTCTCAGTTGTCTGTTTTTTTGCTTGTGCTACTACCTCATGCATCTGAGTATTTATAATTTTTGCAAATACTCCTTTATATAAGGATGCAAATGTTTCAAATGGATTGCTGTCTGGGCCTCATGAAGTACTTAAATGAATAGTTGTATATAATCATTTAGATTGCAAAAATCCCTTTTTAGGGGGCTTTTCTTCTATAGGCTTAGTCCGTTTTAGAAGGAAAAACTATTGAGTCACTGTCACAAAAATGAATTGAGCTCCAGATACATTTGTCATGATAATATGCATTTGGAAAGATCTTATAGGAGTTAAAATGTTCCTTTAATGTTGATTCTCTTCTTACAAATAGTAGTACATATTAATTGATATAAATTCAGTATGTTTCTCTAGGCAATCAAGTGGAGCCAAAGTCTGTCTTCTTTAGGACCTCAGGTGTCTGTTCCATAGAATTTGTGTTCAACAAAATAACAAAGCTGCTTATTATGAGCCTGGTGCTTACTCGAAGTTACAATAATTAACTGCTGAATCTTCTCCGCTCTGCTTCTTCTCCTTTCCTTGGAGATTTACTAACCAATAAATCACTAAACTAACACTGTTGAATTTATAAGATGAAAGCCAAAATGGTATAGGTAAAAGAATGAGAAGCTGAATATTATTTTCCTAAATACTATTTGCAGATTATCTTTGAACTCAAGGGGGAGCAGTTATCCCGCCAAGCCTGTGGGGGTGAGAACAGTTATAAATGAGCACGTAGACTGTATGCTCTTTTTCTCTGACATTTATTTTCTCATACGTTTTCATCAATATGTATTTGCTTTTCTTAACTGTCATTATTTATTCTGTAATATATGCATTGTGAGTACTTTTCTCTTACTGCTAATTGTAAGCATCCATCTCTTAGAATATGTACTCAGAAAGTGCCATCCAAAATAGCCTTGTTATTTTCTGTGTAGCAGTTTAATCATTACGATCTCATGTGATCACATCTCTGCTGAGATATGTCTCCTAAAAAAATGTAGAGTTGCAGTGTGTTTGTTAAAATTCCAGTTGAATAAATTGCCATAATATTCGGAAGAACGTAAGCAGGGGAAAAACAATGTTTTCATAAATCCTGCTTTGCCTCCATAATACTCCACACTTTTCCCATTCTAAAACATACTGTGTTATTATGGATGCTTAAATGTCATCATCAAGTGCATGTCAATGTTGCCTAGACGACAGTACACTTTTTGAGCAAACAGTTTTCTAACAGTCATAAATTCAGTGCCATCACCAAATTACAGCATGGGCCATTAGAGCAGCTTAGAGTGATTACATTTACTTATCCCAAAACTACTCATAGACTGCACAAAGTTAAGTGAAATAATTGACCTTCTACCACAAAAGGAAAGATCAATAAAAACGTACATACGAAGGTAGATTATAAAGCTGACCAAAGAAAATGCCACAGTGATTTACATGGCACATTTCTCAAAGCAAACTGTAGTGCCACATTTCTGAATGTTAATCTTATAAATCGTCATTTAACTTTTTGTGCCAAGACCAGAGTCACTCATTGTTATCTGCATTTCAACTCTACCCATTTGCAGAAAAACTTGTTCTCAGAAAGCTTAGAAAGCAATTTCATTTATAGTGAAGTGGTATAAAATTTTCACTTTGAGTCTCTGTAGGGAAGCATGGGTTATTGAAGGTTTTCTGTTGAGAAACAATTACTCCATCCATTTACTGAATATTGTTTATTTTTATATTGTACGAAATACTCTGTGGGCCTCTTAGAATTTACTGGAAGAACCAATTTAGGAAAAAAATATTCAATTAGCTCAAAATTTTATGATACACACAGAGTTTGCATTCTTTGAGAGTCAATATGTTTGCTTTGGAGTCTTTATGTGATTCTTAAGGTGTTAGGCCTTGCCTTTGAAGCTTCCTCATTTCAACATGGTCATGATTTGCTTGATTTGAAGTTTGCTTGATTAAAGTTACTAAACTTCCCTGCAGCCTGGAACTTCTAAGCTCAAGGATTCCTTGGCCTTCCAAAGTGCTGGGATTATAGGCATGAGCCACAGCCCAGCCAGATTTACGTTTCTTTGTTACCATGTTCCTCAAAACTTCCAGTCTACATCCTAAAGTTTTATTCATTTTTAGTTCTGTGCAGGGATTCCTCTTTTGGTTATTAACACGTACTCATTTTTTAAAATTATTCTCTGTTAGGCTAAGATATAAAAATGATTTTTTTAGGCTTTTTGATTATCTCTTCCAGGAAAGTGATGGGCTTGCATTTTGTACCCAACAAAATGCATTTCAACCTTCAGGGTCCCATGAGGGAAATCAGATATTGCACCTTTTTTTTTTCTTTTTCTTTCTTTTTTTTTTTTTTTTTTACAGATTGCTAGAAAAGTTCTTGGAATTTTTAACCTTTCTATGCAGTTTCTCAAGTTGAAATGTAATGCTATGTGTTCCATGATTAATATTCTAGGCCACTGCTCTCAATCCTTTTTGTGAAAGAAACAAAAAAAAGATCACATAAGCAACAAACATATTTCGACCCAGCATTATGAACCTTTGTGTTAGCTCTAATTCTATAATTCCACCATGACAATTCCACATTCTTACTCAAGAAAGTGCAATCAGAATGCAAATGAAAGTAAGTAACGGTCTATAAAAGAATATGTATATATATACACATATAACATAAATTCCATATCTTTTACATTTTTGATACATAAGCTTAAATTGATATTTTTGGCACACACCTAAAAGTTTTGCAACAAACATGATCATATTTACAGGTGGAGCCAGATTCTCCATTCTAGACTAATGTCCTCAGCTTCTTTCCTGTTTACTTTCCTGAATGACCCAAAAGTTGGAGGCTTTTGTTGATCATGGTTTACATATATGATGCCATGCTGACACTGGGTTTACATATGTGATGCCATGTTAACAATGGGGTTACAAATATTTTTAAGAAGTTTACCACCCATTTTCATAGAGATAACACTCACATATCAAAGGTATGAGCCATTAAAGATAAAAGGCATTCTACATGTTAAATGCATGGTATGAACAGTGATGACCTTAGGAATTCAAAGAAAGGGAATATAATTATGGGTAGACAAGTTAGGCAATAAAGATACAGGGATGAGATTAATGATAGGTTAATCCCCCTCATTCTTCTTTCTTAGTTTAAATGACACCTCTTCTAAGAGACTTTTTTGAAGCACCCTATTCTGGGAATACCTCCTAAAGCAATTACTCTCTTTTTATCACCCTATCTCCTTCTGAGTACTCTGCAAAAATCAGATCTTCTCTTGCTTTTTAAATTACTTGTTGTCTTTGCCACTCACCAGAATATTATTTCCACAAAGGTGGAGACTTTCTATCTTGCTCCGTCTATATTCCCAGGGACTCTTGGTGGTATCAAGCACACGCAAGGCACTCACTCAGCTTTGTTCCCTTAATTAGTTGCTAAAGCTTTTACTCTAAGTATATGCACAGAAACCCTACAGTAAGGTTAATTTAAGTTGCCCAGGTTCTTTGCACTAGCTTACAGGTAACCACCCAAATGTTCTTTAAAATTTGGATTTTTATTGGGTTGAATGTGACTCTCTCAGTTCATAATGAAAGACCAACAGCTTTCTTGTTTCTCATATACTGTTTCAACTTTGTTTTTAAAATCATGTCATGCCTACATTTTATTTTCTCCAAACTCGTAAGGGTAACCCCATAAATAATTTCCACAGCACATATTTTTGGAAACTATGTCATACTTATTTGATAAATGCATCCCTCATGGAGGTGTAATATTAAGTAATGCTGCACAAAAATATCATGCAGAGTTCGAGTTGGTAGAACATCTTTTCTCATTCTAGTCTTTGTGTGTGAATTTTCATTCAATTTTCTTATTCCCAGAAGGCTAAGGGCTGGTTGATCATACCTTCAAAATACTAGCTTAAGGCAACACATTACTTAAAAATAAATAAATAAGTAAAAACCTATTTATTTGAAAAAAATGCTGTTATACATTTAATCATCTTATTTGTATTTCCTTTAGAATTTCTTTTTTAAGAGATGGAGGACTCAGAATAGCCAATGTGACTAAAGCTGATGCTGGAACTTATACCTGCACAGCAGAAAACCAGTTTGGGAAAGCAAATGGCACAACACACTTGGTTGTTACAGGTAGGTGCATTTCTTAAATATTGCTTTACATAGGAAAACACTGTAAGGTATATTATTATGGTCAAAGAAATTGTATGTTTTTCACAATGTGCCATGCACTATGAATGTAGAACCTGTGTTTGCACTTATGTTATTTTTGACAGCTGAAAGTCAAGGGAACAATTCTTAATATTTCTTTAGCAGAGTGCAGTATAAACAGGGAATATACTCGTCAGTGTGCTGGGACAATGGGCAGTAAGACTTATAAATAGCATATGTTGATGGTCTCATTTTATTCTAAAATACAATTCCATTATGTCAGATCTTTTGGGTGTACTTTCTCTTTTTTTATTTATAAATTGATCTTTTCTTGAGATGTTCAAGTTCAGGAAATAACATGATATCAATAAGAATCGCTTAAAGTTGTCAATATATTTTATTTGTTTTTTCATTCATGAAAAAATGTGAGCACCTACCATGTGCCAGTTGCTTGGGCTGTATTCGTGAGCACATTGTCAGAGAGACTGCCCTCATGAATCTTATATTCCACCAAAGTCAGAAAGAAAGTAAGCAGAAGGAATAAGAAACAAGAAAATTATTAGAAGGAAAAAATTGCAAACAAGGAAGTAAAAGGGAGTGTATTTCAGGTAGTCATTTGTCTTCAGGTAGTAGCTAGGAGAGGTCAGTTAGAGCATCAGAAACCAAATGATCAAAGTATACCTCTTTGAGAAGGAGAGGTTTGTGGACAGAGATTTTATGGAGATGAAGTGTCAACCAACAGATTTCTTGGGGACAGTTATGCAGACAGTTTATAGACTTTGTTAGGGCTTTATCTTTCAGTTGGATTGAGGAGTGGAGTCAGTGCAAGGTTTTGAGCAGAGGAATGGCATGATGTAAAATACCTTTTAAAATGAATACTGTTGCTGTACTGTTGAGAAGAGGCTATGGAAATCTAAGGTAGTGAAGTCTCAGGGGGTTATCCCTGTCAACCAGGCAAGAGGGGATAATGAACCAATTGAGGGTGACCAAAGAGATACTGAGGGGATGGGGTTAGAGTATGTATATATTCTGCATGTAGAGTCAGCAAGAGTTGCTGACATATTGAATGTGAGATCTAAGAGAAAGAACAAAAGCAAGGAGGACTGCAGGGTGTTTGGTGAACAACTAGAAAAATGGCTGTCGAAACAATGGTGATGGGCTTGGTTGGGGCTTGGACCGCTTTGGGGAAAAGGAAGATCAGTAGTTCAGTTTGGGCATGTTGCATATGAGGTGTTTATGAGGCTCTGTCTCTGTAAAGCAGATCATGAATTTACCAAGATTTCAGTGGATTAAAGTAGTATTTTTTTGCTTATGCTGAAAATCCATGATGAGTAGGCTATGCTGTCCTCATTCAGGAATAAAGGACTTTGACTATAAAATGCATTTCCATATAAATCTAAATAGATTCACCATGGAAAGGGAACAAAGACAACCACATTACCCATTAGTTTTTCCACACTTCTGTATGTCAGTACCACATGTAACACCTACTTACATTTCATTGGCTAAAGCATCTGGCTATGCCTGATTTCAAAAGTGTTAAGAATTTAATCCTACTGTGTACCTAAAGGAAGTAATGGTGAACAACTCCCAAGTGAAGATGCCAGGTAGGTACTTGGATATATGAATCTAGATTTGAAGAGGGAGATTGAGACAGAGATAATATATGTGGGAGTTGTTAGCCTATAGGTGGGTACTTGAAGCCAAGAGACTAGCCAAAATCTCTAGGAGAGTGAGGGAAGACAAGGAATTTAAAAAATCAAAGACTGAGCATGAAACATTCCAACATTAAGAGATTTAGGAAAAGAAGAGAGATCATAAAATGAGACAGAAGAGGAGTGACCAGCATGGTAGGAGAAAACTAAGAGAGTGTGGTTTCCCAAAAACCAACAGAGGAAAGTGAATCAAGGAGAAGACAGTGATCTAGTATAGGAGATACACCTATGAGAGCAAGTAATATGAAACCAAAAATTTACCATTAGATATTGCAGCAGGGTTGGGGACCTTGATGAGGACAGGTGGGCTGGGAGAACTGAAACCTGTCTAGGCTGAGTGAAAGAGGGAATTGAATAGCATTAACACAGACAACATGTATAAATTACTCTTTTGAAGACTTTTGCTCCAATGTAATACAAAGAAATGGGAAGTAGCAATGGGAAAGTGGAGTGAAAAGAAGTTTAATTTGCAATTGATAGATGGAAGGTAGGTGGTGAAGAATGACAGGAAGAAAGAAATGTGCATGTGGACATTTACATTGGGGAAAACAAGACATTAATTAACATTTTCATATAGTACCCCTCTCCTTGTAGCTATTCTAAGCATCTTATGTATATCTTTCAAATCTATGTTAATACTTTAAGTGTCTGAATCTATTTAGATTTATATGGTAATGTGTTTTCTACTCAAAGCTGGAAACATTATTTTCTATTTCTCCCCTTATATTTCACAAAGCAATAAAACTAAACCCAGATTGACTTTGTTATTTGTATTATAAGTTTTTTTTACAGATGACTTTAATTTTTAGACATACATATCCTATAAATTCAAATATCCTAATTTCTTTAACAATAATATGTGGATCCAGTGAAATATATTATAGCTCCACATCAAAATGACTGTTTTAGCGTTGAAGACTTTTGACTAGATAGATGTATGTATATACATATGCATATATAGCCATACATACTGTGAGTTAGATGAACAGTCTGCCTGTGCAAATTGCTTTCATCATGATAAAAATGCTAAAGTTTTACTTAAAAATTATTTCCCCAACAGAACCAACAAGAATAACTTTGGCACCATCTAATATGGATGTTTCTGTTGGCGAAAGTGTCATTTTGCCCTGCCAGGTGCAGCACGACCCACTGTTAGATATCCTGTTTACCTGGTATTTCAATGGGGCCCTCACAGATTTTAAGAAAGATGGTTCTCACTTTGAGAAAGTCGGTGGGGTAAGTTGTGACATTTTCCTTATATTTTTTATAGTAACGTGTCTTTGACATATTGCCTCTAAAAAACATCTGGCATATAGGCAATGCTCTAGAAATGTTTGTTAAATGAATGCTTCTGGTTGAGTGGTTCTCAATTCTGTTTTGATCTAATTTTGTTTGTAATTACCAGAAAATGAGCACATTTACTTCAGCCTATAATTTTAATTAAAATTGATGTCTGTTGTATTTATATTAAATGTTATTCTTCATGACAATTTTGTTGTTAGTATCCCACGGAAAGAAAAGTTTTCTTTTACAAGTGTTTATTATCAACCTCATATTTATAAGGGAGTGGGAGGAAGTTATATTTGCCAAGTGTCTCATGCAGGTGTTTCTTCCCAATTAATGTATCAGTCCAGGTGCTTTATCCCAATTAATCCTCACAATTGCACTGGACATTAGAAGTAAGATTTGAAAAGTTTTTTAACTTGCCCAGAGTCACTCAGCTAGTAGTAGAACTTCCAGGCCAGATCTGTGTGTTCCCCAATAGAAATACTTTCTAATGCTCTAGTATTCCATTCAGTCTTCTCTTTTGTAATGGTTCCACATGAGACAAAATTACAGATTCTAAGGAAAAATTGACACTTGGAGGAGAACAATTAGGAAGTGGCTCAGGGCAACCCCCTGGGGTCCCCTCCCACTGGGAGAGGTTTTCTATCCTTTTAATAAATCCTGCTTTAAAAAAAAAAAAAGAAGAAGCTCAATGCTGGTGAGCCACCTAGACTAACAGTAAGCCTCACAGCACATCTGTGAATCTAGAATTGCAAAGCCAGTCTCTCTTGCTGGCCTGTTTATGCTAACTCAAGGATAGCTTCATTCTGTTTGATTAAGAGGTCAGTGGCGTGGTGGATAGTCAAGTCTGGGTTTTGTCCTTAGGGAGTTAACATGTAGGCTTGACTAAGGCAGAAAACTACATGATGGTCAACTCAACTATATTCACTTAATAAAGTCTTCTTATTCAATATATGTATATGTATACATAGGCATATTAATGTATTAAATACTCTGCAACTTAAAAGGATGGTGTAATGAGCTAAATTGTATCCTCCCAAAACAAATGTTCTTAATGTCCAATACCAGAATGTGACCTTATTTAGAAATTGGTTTATTATAAAACGAATTAGTTAAATTACTATAAGGCCATCCTGGAATAGGGCAGGCCCTAATCCAATACAATTGGTGTCCTTATAAAAAGAAGGAAGTTTGGATATAGATTCAGAAAGAGGAGAATACCATGTAAAACACAGTCACCAAGGAATTGATGGTCCCATCATGATGAAGGCAGAGACTGGAGAGACGTTGCCTGGGGCTAGCAGAAGCTAGAAGAGGTGAGGAAGTCTCTTTCCCTAGACATTTTGGAGAGAATGTAGCCTTTCTAATGCCTTATCAGACTTCAAGCCTTCAGAACTGTAAGAAGGTAAATTTCTGTTGTTTTAACCACCCAGTTTGTATTATTTTGTTATGGCAGACCTAGGAAACTCATACAGAAAAAAGAAACATTTTTAAAGAATATTTAGATGTTTAGATACCACTCACAATTAAGCACAATTGCAGTACCATTTCTTTTTTCTATCCATTTCCATTTTATTCCATTTTGGAAGTACTACTTTTCTAATTGTTTAGACTGATACAAAACTATTGAGAACTTTACCAACTGCAATACAATCCATTAACATTTCTTTTACTGTTGCTGTACATGTCCATTTTTTAAAAAAAGGTCACTAATTTTTTCTATCACAACAGGAAAACACGTATACCAATATTCTCAGCCAGTTCTCTACTCCGTACTAAGAATCTCTTATAATTTCCCTCTCCTTGGGCAGCTAGCATGAGAAGACTAAAAGGCTAAAATGTTACTGTTACTTTCATAAAGATCATGTATCCATTCTGGGAAAGGCTTCTCCTCTAATCCAAATCTTCTCCTTACTTTAATTCTTAGATAAAGAATTCAATTTGGTTTTGTTTGTTTTTTGTTTTTTGTTTTGGAGTCTCACTCCGTCGCCCAGACTGGAGTGCAGTGGCCGCTCCCGGCCACCGCAGCCTCGCCCTGCTGGGCTCCGGCGATCCTTCCGCCTCGGCCTTCCAAGCAGCTGGAACTACAGGCGTGCGCTACCACGCCCGGCTAATTTTTTGATTTATTATAGAGATGAGGTCTCGCCAAGTTGCCCAGGCAGGTCCCGAACCCACGGGCTCAGGCAATCCACTCACCTCAGCCTCCCAAGGCGCGGCATTACAGCCTGAGTTCAATTTGAAACATTAATTACCTTTGCCATATAATGTAGATGGTTATGTTTGTGATTGATTTATTGGCTAAATTGTAAGCTGTTGAAAATAGTTTCTCCAATGCAGTGCCCCCCATCTTAGCTAATGCTAAATAATTATGTAGTAAAAGATTGAAAATTCAAAGTAGTTTGTAACATGCATCAAACAGTTGCAAAGAAGCACTCACTAGGACTGAGCTAGATTACTGCTTTCTTTCAGAAGAGCTTGGAGTTAAGAACATTCAGGTTTGTAATGTAATTTAACTATTCTGATTTACACAGCACTGATAGGTTCTACAGAAGGCATAAAGTCATCTCTGTACAAGAGTCAGGTATCTGAAACGTGAAATTTCATAAATTAATGCTATCACTTGCCAATTCTGTTCTTTCTCTAACATGCTGGTTCATGGCCTATGAATTTTTTATTGACGCGTGCCATTAGTAACTTAATATTCTCCCATCAGTGTAAAATGGTAAGCCAGACAAGATGACATTACCCTTAAGCACAGGCAATTAAGTAAATCGTTTTTCTGTTGCATGAGAAGGGAATCATATAACAACTCTTGTCCTCTGATTGTGTATTCATTGCAGCATACACATTAATAGCAAGATAGTCTGCTTGTCGTTTTTCCCAGTGGGTTCATAGATATATTCCCTGTTTTCAAAAGGAGCAAAACGTGAGCCAGAAGGCTGGTAAGTGGGAAGGTTGCCTAGAAAGATAGTAAAAGTCATGTTTTAAAAGGGAGGAGGGGTCATTCAGATTATGGAAGATCCATCTCATAGCTTTGAACTGATTCAGCCAGTTATTGGAACTATGCTAGGCAGTCTGTACTCATTAATTTTCTTTAAAAACACACACCTTTTAGAAAAAATCTGTAAGCTCAAAAAGCTCCAATAATTTAATCTGGTTCTATTGTGTAGATTTGAATATCATGTCAAAGGAGCAAGATGACACTAGTTACAGGTTTCTGCACTGTTGGAATTATACATTCAGAAAAGCTTATGAAACTACACACAGCCGGGCTCGGTGGCTCAGTCTGTAATCCCGTGCCTTGGGACGCTGAGGTGAGTGGATTGCCTGAGCCCGCAGGTTCGAGACCCACCTGGGCAACTTGGTGAGACCTCATCTCTACAATTAATCAAAAAATTAGCCGGGTGTAGTAGCGTGCACCTGTAGTTCCAGCTACTTGGAAGGCTGAGGCGGAAGGATCGCCGGAGCCCAGCAAGTCGAGGCTGCGGTGGCTGGGAGTGGCCACTGCACTCCAGTCTGGGTGACAGAGACTCCAACTCAAAACACACACACACACACACACACACACACA
>CAUYQG010172900.1:0-10847 GCA_963574415.1 Tarsius wallacei
TGGTAGTGCACGCCTGTAGCTCCAGCTACTTGGAAGGCTGAGGCGGAAGGATCGCCAGAGCCCAGCAGGTCGAGGCTGCGGTGGCCGGGAGCGGCCACTGCGCTCCAGTCTGGGCGACAGAGTGAGACTCCAACTCAAAAAAAAAAAAACAAAATAACCTAAGATTCATGTGATGCTTCCTTCGAAATCAAGTATTTGAGTACTACCTATGTTTCAGATTCAGTACGTGTGTCCTCTCATTGAACCCTGACAACAGCTCTTATTTGTTAGAGGAGGAAACTGAAGCACACAGATAATAGGTAGTGGAACTAGGGTACAAAAACAAGCATTCCCAATGTAGAGCTGTTACATTTAAACAAAGGATGGGTCAAGATCAACATAATTAGTAGCTTTCAGCTAATAAAGAAATTTGGAAGTTCTTTTGAAATGATACAGATTTTTCTCTGTTGAGAGTTAGTGAGGTGAAGTGAGCAGAGAATTTAGGCAGAGTTTTAACTATTAAACTGCTACCCTAGGAAATAAGACACTAAAAGAATTGCTAAACTGGTCTGAATGCCAACAAATATTTGGACTCTGAATAGAATTTATTCAGTTTTATTGTCCTTAGCAGATTAAAGTTAATTCATTTAGAATTTATTTTGGCCAAAATAAAACTTTGAGGCTTTGGTCACCAAAAAAATATTGTCATGTGTTTATTTCTTAAGATTGTAATTTAGTTAGTTCTCATAAGGGTTGATTTTACTTTTTTTTCTCTAATATATTCATGTGTGTATGTGTGTCTGTGTGTGAACTTGAAATGGCTGGCGAGTTCTTCATCTTCAGCAATTCTCAGTTAATTGGTGCATATATTCAAATAGACAGCTTGACCTTAACTAGTGCTTGGGTATTTTCCTTCTATCTC
Source organism: Tarsius wallacei (assembly GCA_963574415.1). Classification (NCBI taxonomy): domain Eukaryota; kingdom Metazoa; phylum Chordata; class Mammalia; order Primates; family Tarsiidae; genus Tarsius; species Tarsius wallacei. The sequence continues at coordinate 902 of CAUYQG010172900.1, forward strand.
ATACCAGATTCATTTAGCATTTTGTATTTGGGTATTTCCTTTAGTCAGTTCAAAAATATACAGGACATTTTCCATTTCTCCACTTTTAGGATTTAAGGAGTTCTATCCAGGGGTTAAAGAGGTGGATTACACTGATAAGTAGGTGGAGAGGAGATATTAAATCCATAATTAATATGGTTTATTGGAATCAGGAATGAATATAAACCCATTACTTTTAGGAGCGTGTGTTTGATTACTTGAGAAAGGAGTAATAAATTATCTGCCCTTTTCTGTAGACATTGGAAGTATTTTTAAATTGTCCTTTTGCTGCAGTAATTAGCAAATATATTTAAAGCATGGGTTTACTTTCAACACACAATTTAAGTACATTCATTTTCCTTACAATTGTAATTATATTTTCAAACTGAGAAACATTTTAAAATGAGGTATTATATGTTGAAATATTTTACTATTCTACCCTGATATTATCTGAGGACATCTAATCTAATCTCTTTTTGTATATATTTTTTAATGTAAAATATTAAGGGGGAAATCAAAGCAGAAGAGATTTTACTTTAGCCTAAATACCATGCTTAGGTCATCATCATTCTTACTTGTATTTTTAAATTGAAATTACCTGAGCTTATTTGAACAGAATTTATAATATAGCATCTGAAGACTAACAAATGCCATGATCATCTTCTCAAAGAGGACGAAAATTGGTTTGCTAAATAGAGACAGACCAATGTACCAGGCACTGTTACTTGTTTTTTATTTTGCTGTTGATAGAATGTAAGTCCCCAGAGTATATGATAATGTTTGAAGTAATAAAACACATTTTCCCTATTAATTCTCTTCTGTATCATCACTGTTGTCAGATATGCTCTCTTGCAGTTTGCTGTGAGCTCTACACATGGAGTTTAAATAGCTAAGGGCCTGTTCCCCCCCCCGCATCTTCTCAAGGGTATAACAAATTTCAAAATTGCATGGTGAGGATCAACTTTCCTTCTCCTGCTACTTTGATTTTAGCTATTGGATTATTCTTAATCAATAGGTTCCAATGTTACTTATACTGCCTTAGTACCTAGCAATCACAAAGAGCAAGGTAGAGGGAAGGATGCATAGGATGTTTGTGTAAATGCATGTTGAAAAGGAAGTAGCCTGCAGTATTGACAGGATATCAATTATACTTAGGCAAGAGGATAGATTCTGCCTTTTTATGGTTTTATTCATTTGTTAAACAAATATCGAGCATCTACCTTGTGCTAGCACCGATCCTGGCATAGGAAGAAATGGAAGCAAAAAGAAAGACAATCCTCATCCTCAAGGAGCTTATATCAAACGTCAAATAAAACCCACATTTAAGTAATATAATATGCAATGTAAAACATAATAGAAGGTAGACATAGAATAGAAAGTAGAGATTTTTCTCTGGAGAAATGAGTCAGGATGGGACCTGAAGGCAGGTGTAGCATTTGACAAATGGCCCAGAAAGGCCTTGCAGGGAGGCTGACGTGTGAGTGAAACCTGAAGCCGATTGCAGGGAATACCAGAGGGAGAGGACTGCAAGCAGAAGGAAGGAAAACTGTAGAGGTCCTGAAGCAGGAGTGTGTCTGATGGAGCTTAAGGAAAGTGTGTAAGAGGGAAGTACAACAGGCGATGAGGCCAGCAGAGTAGCAGGGACACGTATATGGGGCGTCAGAGGCTACTTTAAAACTTAGATTTTTGGCCAGATGTGGTGGCTCAAGCCTGTAATCCCAGCACTTTGGGAGGCTGAGGCAAGAGGATTGCCTGAGCCCAGGGGTTTGAGACCAGCCTGGGAAACTTGGTAAGACCTTGTTTCTACAATAAATAAAAAAATAAATCGGGCGTGGTAGCGCACCCGTAGTTCAGCTACTTCTAAGACCGAGGCAAAAGAGTCACTTGAACCCAGTAGGTCAAGGATGCAGTGGCCATGAGTGTGCCACTGCGCTCCAGTCTGGGTGACAAAGTGGGACTCTGACTCAAACACACACACACACACACACACACACACACAAAAAAAAAAAAAAAACTTAGACTTTTATGGTGATAGAGATAGATAAAGATAGATAATCATTGGGAGGCTTTAGGCAGTCTCTTGACATGAACTGTCTTATGTTTTAACAAAATGACTCCGACTGTGTGTTAAAAATAGATGTTAACAAAAGAGCAAGGCAGGAGCAAGAGAGAGAGCATAAGAGGTCACTCGCCAACACGCTTGTCCCTCCTGTGTGCCTCAAGAAGGCTAACCTGTATGAAATATATTAACTACTAATTAGTTTCTTTACACTCTGACTTGCATTGTGTTCAACTAACGAGAGGCACTCATAGGACAGATTGGAAGGAGAATACAATTTATGTCCTTATTACCTTTCTCTCCTGTCCCTCCAGATACCCAGGGGTTATCCTTGTCCATCCTCCAAGGTCACAGTCCCTGCGAGCAGCCTTCTCATGACTCCTCGGGTCTAAGGGTGATAGTATCTCCCTACTAGTGCTAGCACCAGGGACCATATTATTCCTTGATGATTTTCTAATTTCTGCTTATACAGTTGTGAATGAATAGTCCATTCATTAAATTCTTCTTAAATATTTATATTTGCCATGTATTTCCCTGAAGTTGCCTCATGCACCAAATAGAGGACCACACAATTTTCTAGCAGAAATAATGATGGCTTGGTCCAGGGGCTAAGCAGTGGAGCTGGTGAGAAGTGGTTGAATTATGGACTTGTTTTGAAGTAAGAACCTACTGGACTTACAGATGAATGGAATGTGGAACGACGCATTCAAACAACTAAGTGATGTCTGCATTTTTTGCCTGAGAAATCTGAATGATGGAGTTTCCAATTAGATGTGGTTTCTCTGAAGTTCAGGGAAACTGCACTAGAGATATAAAATTGGAAGTTTTCTGTAGTGATGATATTTAAGTCTTGATATGGGATATGATCATTCAGTGATTGAATGAAAGCAGAAAAGAAAAGAGAAGAGATCCAAAGATTGAGCCTAGGAGTAGCTGGATATTTAAAGATTAAGTGAATGAAATGAAACCTGCAAAGGAGAATGAGAATTGCCCAAGAGGTAAAAGGAACTCCAGAAGATTGTGATACTCGGGAAACCAAGTGAAGAAACTATTAGAAGAGAGTGAATAGAGGACCCTGTAAGGTTCTGAGAAACTAATGTTGGCTTTCTGTGTAAATTATGAAAACAAAAGAATTTGTATACCCACATATATTTTATATAAATTAAAAATATCTTAAAGAGGCATATTAAAACTATGTTCCTCAAGTAATAATGGCATTTTAATTACATGTATTTCAGTTTCAGTCACCTGAAACTTACTGTGACCATCTCACGAAACAGCTTATATTAAGAATTAGACCCACTTGCATCTTCACAGCTTAATACCCTGCACAGTATGTGTCTGCACTGTTTTCCACCCCCAGGATTCAAGTTTCAGGAAGGAAAGTTAAAATTTACTTACCTGAGGAAGTAGGAGTTTCCACATCAGGGAAAAAAATAGCTGAAGGAAATCAACTCAATGACTCCTAAGGAAAACCTCATAAATGTGATGACTTAGATGAAAAAGGTTACTGTCTATAGACCATCCAAAACAATTTTAAAAAAGGAAAAAAAGGCATTTTGATTCCCACATGAGTTTGGAAAACATATTTCTTGTGATTGCAATCAATTTAAAGACTTTAGGCAAGAGGAGCAACTGTAGATTATTTTTCATGGCTTTAAAATTCTTAACTCTCCATATCAGTAAAACTATTTATTTAGGAATAACTAATAATAAATTTACTTAAGCAAAAATATGCAAAATTTATTTTCTTGAGTTTTAATTGACACAAATTTTTCAGTTCAGTGGAATCTCACTTTTTATTAAGATACTCATTAATCACTACAAAAATGCATGTGTGTGCTATGTTTCTGTTATTATTTTGCAAAATGAGCAATTACTGTGTAAAGGATTGGCTATAAAACCTAATTCAGGTCAGGTACAGGAGGCCGAGGCAAGAGGATTGCCTGAGCCCAGGGGTTCGAGACCAGTTTGGGCAACTTGGCGAGACGTTGTTTCTACAATAAATCAAAAAATTAGCTGAACGTGGTGGTGCATGCCTGTGGTTCCAGCTACTTAGAATACTGAGGTGAAAGGATCACCTAAGCCTAGCAGGTGGAGGCTGTGGTGGCTGTGAGTGTGCCACTGCTCACCAGCCTGGGCAGCAGAGTGAGACTTTGACTAAAAAAAAAAACCAAAAACCGAATTCAATATTACATTATTGAAATCTCTTCCTAAGGGACTTGAGTTAGACAGCTAAAAGGTCTTATGAAATTTATAAAAGAAAATTTATATATAGTATATTAGTTTTCATTATTTGCACACAGTACCAAGATGACTAATAAAAAATTGATATTTAACAGTACTATGTGAAAGTTTTGATTCTGCTCATTTTAAGTGCTAAGAATTAATTTTCTAGGACAAATACTTTGCATTTAATTTTACTGTGAAATGTGGGAGAAGACTTGAGATTTTTTGATTAACTATTTTGATATTGTTTTTGCTTATGATGTTCCAACATGATATTCATATCTCCGTAGAATCATAGTTTTCATAAACACATGGAAGACTTAGAAGATCCTTCTTACAAGCAAAATTTTGCATTTTTTTTACATTAATCTTTCGTTAGCCTTTTCCTCCTCAATTTTTCTCTCTTTCAAAAATATGCTTAGTGCGTGTCTCAGATTCGTTAAGGTTGCTATAACAAAATACCACAGAGTAGGTGGTTTATAAACAATAAAAATTTAGTCTTGACATTTCTAGAAGATGGGAAGTTCAAGACCAAGGTGCTGGTAGATTCAATGTCTGATTAAGTGTCTGATTATTGTCCGCTTTCTCATAGATGACCATCTTCTCATTGTAACTTCACATGGTGGAAGAGACAACATTCTTTTTCATAAGGGTACTAATGCACTAATGCCATTTGTGAGGGCTCCACTCTTATGACCTAATCATCTTCCAAAGGCCTCACCTCTTAATATTATCAGCTTAAGGATTAGGATCTCAACATATGAATTTCGGGGAGACACACACATTTAGACCATAACATTGTGCTTCCATTTATTTAAGCAAGTAGGAAGAGGTTAAATAAACATGGATAATAACTACAACAAGTTGAAATGCATCAAATATAGAATCTATGAAATTATAATGTTGCTTAAAAAAAGCTCATTGTATTTAATATGGTGGATAGAGAGAAAAAATCCAGGATTAATCTTGCCTTTCTTCTATATGAACTTTATCTCTCAGTGACAAGAAAAAAAAGAGTGGTTGATAAGGGAAAGAGTTCCTTTATGAAGATAAATGAAGTTTGGTAATGTTAAGACTATTGATTAAAGATTCTAGGCTTAGTGAGGTTACATATTTCCTGCATATTTTTGTGTAGTGGATAAATAAATAGTTTCCGTTTAGTGGAAAAGGCAACCCCAAAGATAAGACACCTGCCAGTTTTGTGTATAATCTAGCAAACTGATTTTAATATTCTTTTATTAAATTGATAATAAAGTCTTAGCACTTCAAAATGTATTTTGAACCACTCTTAATATTTTACTGTTTTCCTCATTAATTGAATTGAGTAAAATTCTATATACATATATTAAATTTGCATGAGAGTAATGATTTTTGATAATTATATTTTAGCAGCAATAAATAATAAAATTAATAAATGAAGAAATGGTAGAATATGAATCTCATACTGCTTTGCAATTTATAATGAATTAATGGTTATAAGCAATACTCATCAATTGCTTCTATACCACCTGTAAAGCATTTTTGCCAAAAATAGTGAACCTGGATCTGAAGACAATGAATAAATTAGGTTTCAAGACAATCTGTAGTATACCATTACTACTACTCATAAAAAAGATAGCCTTCTTTCATTTATTCTCTTTCTCTCTCTTTCTGTTCAAGGTGGCGATGTTTGCTGGCTAACATTCTCAAGAATGTGGGTATCTTACATATGTTTTTAGATTTACTTCACTAGACCTGAGGCTCCTCCTCCCTGATCTCTCCTGGATAATCCCATCTCTATTTCTGACTTCTTAAATGGTTGAGTAGATATATATGAATCACATACTTAGTATTCTAAAAGAGACTTTTGTGTGACTGCATACTCTGACCTAGTGATTTCTCTAAGGTATTTGTGAAAGGATTTTTAGTTATGACCCCAGCTTTTTTCTTTAGAGCATGTTTTTCTGAGAGTGAATCTCTTAATTTTGGCACCTTTTATAATCTGGATAGGCAAAGAATTTCCTAAAGTGTGAATGAAGTACTGGTTTCTTTTTCTTTAACAGTTCTTCTCACAATTCATCTCACATTTCATAATGAATAGCAAGTAGAAATCTAGTCACACCTTCAGTACTTTGCTTTGAAATCTCCTCAACTAAGTAACCAAGTTTATCACTTACAAATCCTGCTTTCTACATAACTTCAGGGCACAATTCCACTGTATAGTAAGTGTTCCCATACCCAGACTTTGAGGAAGGTCTGTAAAGTAATGAAAGAACAAGATAAATAACAAAAACTGGAGGAAGCACAATTAAACAAACAGCCAACCTCTCCCACACCCCACAAGTTTAATTCATAGTCTACAAAAATCCAGGAATACATTGTATTTTACCTATAGAAGATAAAGAAAATATAATAGAAAGAAATAATAAAAGAGCTAAAAGTTTCCAATAATGTGTGGCTTATTTCCTCTGAGCCCTCACCAGAAGCTCATTTAGTGTCTCTATTTCTACCAGCCATCTGCTGATGATATATTCTCTAACGTGATGTGTCTTCTCTACCATGTTCCTCACTTCCTTGTGAATCTTTAATAGCAGATTTGTTATCATTCATATTTCTACTGAAATAGCTAATGAACTACCTAAAATAATTGCAATAACTTGTATGATGTAAGTAACTCCATTTTGTTGAAATCCTCCATCTTAGCTGCCTGCCTAACCTAAAAATGACCCCCCAATGTATACGTGTGATTACTGTAATATTCCCATGACTACAGACCCACAGCTTTGTTCCCCTGAGCTATTTAAGCTGACCGACCATGCTGACCATTTGCAATACTCCCTAACTACAAGTTCCGTGTAACTATACTTTGTTAACTGAAATCAGATGTTGTGCCAAGGAATTGTTAAAGAATTATTACTTACAAGATTCCCTCTGCCACGTCCCTATAGTTTGTTCTTATATTTTGTTCCTTTTGTTTTTAGTTTCTTGTACCCTCACCCCCTGCTATGTAGCCAACCTGCAGATTTTACCCATATAAGCCTTTTGCTGATTATATTCTGGGTCAAGAGCTTCATGGCAAGAGCGTGCGTACTCTTGACTGCATGCTAAAAAAGGACTCTTAATATTAATTTGGACTTGGTGTGCTGGCATGTCTCCTTCTCGCAATCCGGTCATAACACTACTAAGGGTCTGTTAAACCACTCCTGGATTTCTAACATGATCCCAACATTCTTTCATTCTCTGCCCTCTGCCTAATTCTAAAACCACTTCCACATTGTTCAGTATTTGTTACGGCAGCACTCTACTCTTAGCACCAACATTTGTATTAAATTTCTATTACTAATGGAAATTTGCATTAATTTTAGATTTCTATCAAATTACCACACCATTTAGTGATTTAAAATGATGCAGATTTATTATCATATAGTTCTGTATGTTAGAAACAAACACAGATCTCAGTGGGCTAAAATCAAGGTATCAGCAGAGTCGTGCTCCTTTCTAGAGGTTTTAGGGGAAAATCAAGTCCCTTGCCTTTTCTGACATATTGGCTGCCCATTTTCCTTGGTTCATGGGCCCAATGGGAAGTGCAGGGAAAAGTCCTGCTCATGTTGTCATTCTCTGGTTTTCTTTTCAAAGTCTTTCTTCCACTTTTAAGGATTCTTGTGATTACACTAGGTCCACTGGAATAATCCAGGATAATCTTCTTGCCTTATGTCAGCTGATTAGTCATTTACAGCTTTAATTCCCACTTGCTGTGTAACCTAACATAATCACTGCTTTTGGGGATTAGGTTGTGGACATCTTTGGAGGACCATTATAGCTTGCCACAATATGTTCATCTGAGGGGTCTCCCAGAAAGGTTCCTGTTCCTTTGTCAGTCCCACCAAAATGAGTTTAGAGTTAACATATATAGCCCATGAACACAAACACTCTAGGCAACTTTCATTTGCCCTGATTTTAAAATATGGAGAGACTGTAAATATTCACTGGACATTAAAAGAAAGTCTGTAAATTGGGCATGGTGGCTCATGCCTGTAATCCCAGCATTTGAGAGGCCAAGGCAGGAGGATTGAGTGGACCTAGGAGTTGGAGACCAGCCTGGGAAACCCCATCTCTACAAAAAAAACCCAAACTATCTAGGCTTTGTGGTGCATGCCTGCAATCCCAGCTATTCTGGAGGCTCTGGTGGAAGGATGGCTTAAGTCCAGGAGGTCAAGGATTCAGTGAGCCATGATCATGACACTGCACTCCAGCTTGGATGACAAAGTGATAACCCCACTCAAAAATAAAAAAGTCTGCAAAGTAATGAAAACAACAACAACATCATAAATAAATAAATAAATAAACACAAAACTGGCCCTGGAGGAAGCAAAATTAAACTATTTCTCCTCTTCTTTAACTATTAATTGATAGCCTAGAAGAATTCAAGAATACATTGTTTTCTACCCACAGAAAATAAAGAAAAGTGAAAGAAAAAGGAATAAGAGCTACTTTAAAAAGTATTAGAAATTAAAAATATAAATTCACATAAGAATTAAAAAAAAAAATCTTGTAAATGTTGAAAGACAAAAACCTTTCCTAAAAACATGAAACAGAAAATCCATCCAAGAAGTTTAACTTCCCACTGATCAAATTTTCTGGAGAGTGCTGACAAAGTGGAGTGGAAAACATTATCAAAAGGATAACTTTTAAATTAAATTTCTAGACTGAAGGGAAATACACGTCTGAAAATAGGAAAGTTTTCCACATGAAACAAGACTTAAACTTAGACATTTATGAGACATTTCAGAATTCAAGTATAAAATATTCTAAAATCTTTCATGACCAAAAATAACACATATGAGACTCAACTGGCTTTAGACATCACTCAAGAAGATGCTGGCATGATGCTCTTAAAGTTCTAAGTAAAAAGAACTTTACATCTAGCCTACTTTAGCCAGTCAAATTGTCAATGATGTGGAAATGCAAAATTAAATATGTTTACCCAGTCAAGAACTCAGAAAGTTTATTTCCTGTATACTCTTCCTTAAGTATTGCATTCCAATAAAACGAAAGAAGATTCCCCCAATGAGAAAGACGTGAACTATAGTAAACAGTGGATCAACCAAATAGAGAAGTGACAAGCAGCCTCAGGATAACAACTGTGCACCACATCCAGGAACCTGAGCTGAAGCTGAGGGTGGAAGGCTCTAGGAAAGAGGTCTTCTGGTTACGGAGGAAATGAACTGAGAGATTCAAAATCTTGATAATGCAATGGAGGAATGAAAACAAAGAAGAAAAGGAAAACAGAAACTCCAGGGAAGACAAAAAATGTGTACCCTAAAGCTGTAGTCCAAATAAGAAGGAAAATGCGGGGGTCCTGCCCCTGCCGGGTCTGGGGTCTCCTGAAGGAGGGATGATAGGCGAATGATGAAACTTACGATGAAATGATATAGATGGACACCTGCTTCTGGACAGAATGCCAATTTAATGTTAGTTAACACAGAACTTTTATACCATTTGTAAAGGGGCAAGACAAAGAAAATTCCTTCACGTACATATGCTTTAAAAGTTACCACCATCTAGCGGTCTAGAAGCGACAAACAAGCCAAGAACACCATCTACTTTCAGTTAATGAGTCTTTATCATAAAGCCAAAAATGATAGTTTTAGTTCAAAGTCC
>CAUYQG010172901.1:0-11685 GCA_963574415.1 Tarsius wallacei
CTTCTGCAAAGCCAAAGAAACCATCAAGAGAGCAGGGAGACAGCCTACAGACTGGAAAAAAGTATTTGCCAATTCCAGGTCTGACAAAGTCTTAACATCTTGGATCTACAAGGAACTCAAACGTGCTGAAAAGAAAAAAATAAACAACCCCATTATGAAATGGGCAAAAGATACGAACAGACACTTCTCAAAGGAAGACATCCGAACAGCCAACAGACACATGAAGAAATGTTCAACCTCACTAACCATCAGGGAGATGCAATTCAAAACCACTCTGAGATACCACCTAACTCCAGTCAGAATGGCAATTATCAATAACTCAAAAAATAACAGTTTCTGGAGAGGGTGTGGTGAAAAGGAAACACTTCTACACTGTTGGTGGGAGTGTAAACTAGTGCAACCTCTGTGGAAATCAGTTTGGTGATTCCTAAATGCTCTAAATATCAACCTCCTATATGCCCCCGCTATCCCTCTACTGGGAATATACCCTGTAGAAATCAAATCACTCTATAAAAAAGATAGCTGCACACATATGTTCATCGCAGCATTGTTCACAATAGCAAGAACCTGGAAGCAACCATGCTGTCTATCAAAAGAGGACTGGATTAAAAAATGTGGTACATATACACAATGGAATACTACGCAGCCATAAAAAAGAACAAAATCATGAATTTCGCAGCAACCTGGATGGGACTAGAGTCTATAATACTGAGTGACCTCTCACAGAAACAAAGAACTGAGCATCACATGTTCTCACTCATATAGTAGACCTTGATCATCCAACGTATTACCATAAGAAAATGACTGACAGTGGCATGAAACTATGGCGGGGGGGTAGGGTGATGGGATTAATGGTAGTAAATATCTGTCTGGGGATGGGGAGACACCTCTTATCAACAAGGGTGCCTGAATGAAGCATATTTTTATACCTAACCCTTAACTGTACCCCACAATATCATAATAAAAAATATTGAATATAAAAAAAAATCAAGCACAGATTCTCCAGGAAGGCAATACAAGGTGAATCTTTACAGACAAAGCAGGTGGACCTCATAGTTCCTCCCTTGAGATTTATTTTTTTGTTTTGTTGTTGCTTTTTGAATCAAGATCTCTGTCACTCAGACTGAAGTGCAGTGGCACAATCACAGCTCACCACAGTCTCGAACTCCTGGGCTTAAGGGACCCTTCCACCTTAGCTTTCCAAGTAGCTAGGACTACAGGTGCATAAAACCATGCCTAGCTAATTTTTACATATTTTTGTAGAGATGAGGTCTCGCTAAGTTCCCTAGGCTGGTCTCAAACTCCTGGACTCAAGCAATCCTCCTGCTTTGGCCTCCCAAAGTGCTGGTACTACAGGTATGAGCCATCATTCCCAGCCTAGATTTATTGTACCCTTAAGAATTATCACTGGTTTTCACTTTCACTGTCTGCTGGCTTCACGGACAGTGTTACCACTTCAACTCTTGTCCAAGTTGAAATACTTTGGTTTGAATTCAAATCTTAATAAAATCAGAAATTTGAGCCCTCTAAAATTCTATTTAAATATAAAGTAACACAATGATGTAAAAAAGAAAATATATTTCCTATTTTATATGACTAATCTTATTGTCTCACATTAAGAACTGCTCTTGTGAGATAAGGTTTTTTTGGTGACTTATTTTTTTGTTTTATTGAAGTAAAATTCACATACCAAAAATTAGCCATCTGAAAACTGACAATTCTGTGGCAGTTAGTATATTCACAGTGCTACACAATTAATTAACAATTCCATCTGATTTATCACCCCAAAAGGAAAACCCTGTCCCTGTTAGCAGTCACTCCCCCACCCCCTGTCCCTCAGGCCCTGGCAAACACTGATCTGCATTTTTTTTTTTAAATCAGAGTCTCACTGTCACCCAGGCTGGAGTGCAGTATCACACTCATGACCACCAAAGCCTTGACCTGCTGGGCTCAGGTGATCCTTCCACCTCAGCCTTCCAAGTACCTGGAACCACAAGCATGTGCCACCATGCCTGGCTAATTTTTTAAGAAAATTATTTATTGTAGAAGCGAGAGGTCTCACCAAGTTGCCCAGGCTGGTCTTGAACCCCTGGACTCAGACGATCCTCTCACCTCTGCCTCCCAAAGTGCTGATGATACAGTCTGGGCTTTGAGAGTGTCAGCTCAATGGGTCGGTCAGCCAAACCTTAGAGAAAGTCAGCTTGATGGGCTTGGGCTGGTAAGCCTAGCACCAGAAGTACTGGCTCTGATATGGGCTGGAAAGCCAAGTCCTGAGAGTGTTGCTGATTTGGTGGGCTGGCAAGTCTAGCCCAGGAGTGTTGGTTCTAATGGACTGGCAAGCCAAACCCTGAGAGTGTTGCAACCCCAGAAGTGTCTCAGCTTCGGAGTCTCACCTTCTTCCAGCATCTCTCCTGGTTCAGCAGGCTCCAATATCCTTCTGCAGTTCTTCAGGTCAGGGTTCTTGCCTCGTGCCCAGGAGGAATGAGGGACACAGAGAGCTGGAAAGTGAGAAAGCAGGATTTATTGAGAGGACAGGAAAGCTCCCAGTGAGAGGCTTCCCAAGGGTGTTGTCCTGGTCATTTATAATCTAAGGTTATTTAGGAAAAGGATTTGGTCCATAACAATAGGAGTCATTCGGTAACATTAGATTCCTGATTCTCAAGCCATTGTAATTATCAACATAATCTAAGTAAAAAAAAAAATGTCTATTGAATAAGTTTTACCATCTTAGTTTTCATATATTCTAATTTGGTATCATACTTAAAAGGCATTAGTATTTTTTCCCCTGGAAAGAGCATCACTTTGTTGCCCAGGCTGGAGTACAGTGGTGTAATCAGAGCTCACTGCAGCTTCAAACTCCTGTGCCCAAATAATACTCCTGCCTTAGCCTCTCAAGTAACTGGGTCTATAGGCAGGTGCCACTATGACTATTCCTTTTTTAATTTTTTTTGTAGAACCAGGATCTCACTGTGTTGCCCAGACTGGTTTCAAACTCCGGGGCTCAAGCGATCCTTCTGCATTGGCCTCCCAGATTGCTGTGATTATAGGCATGAGCCACTGTGCACGGCCTATTTTGTCTTTTAATAAGAATTGGTTAGGCCGGGCATGGTGGCTCATGCCTATAATCCCAGCACCTTGGGAGGCCGAGTTGAGAGGATTGCCTGAGTCCATGAGTTCGAGATCAGCCCAGGCAATTTGGCGAGACCTCATCTACAAAGCAAATCAAAAAATTATCTGGGCATGGTGGCATGTGCCTGTAGTTCCAGCTACTTTGAATGCTGAGGTGGAAAGATTACCTGAACAGCAGATCAAGGCTGCGGTGGCCATGAGCATGCCACTGTACTCCATCTGGGCGACAGAGTGAGACTCCAACTCAAAAAAAAAAAAAAAAAAAAAAAGAGAGAGAGAGAGAGAGAGAAAGAATTGGTTCTCTCTGTTCCTGGATAATAGCAATGGTTATTGTGGCTGGTTTTCTAATTCCATTTATCCACTCAATTGTATCTGTTTTTGTCTCTCAGATTATGTACTTGGGACATACATTTCAGTGGTCACGTTGTCAGCCCTATAAATATTGGTTGAATATATCCCTAAAAGAGATACATTTTTGCTCTACTCTGTCTACTTACATCCTAGGGTGTTTCTTGTAAACTTGATAGTGAAGAAAATACTTTGGATTCACAAACTAGTGCAGGAAGTGGAATGGATCCAGATGGAGTCTTAGCAAAACTGGAAAACTTATCTAAGACAAATACTGTGAAAAAGAAGTCCTTTTCTTTTATGAAAGATTTTATGTTTCAACCACTGGATAGTCTGAAGAATTACAAAATAAGATCCATGAGTCCCAGGAGTGCCAGTGGTTTTTTGACACCCAGTTGCACCTGGATGCCTTCAAATACAAAAGTGTAGAACTATAATGTTAACAGTGAGTCCCTTACTAAGATGGATAACAAATGCCTTTCTTAGATTTAGCCTGTGCTTCTTAGAGCTATCATTTAGTGAACTATGTTAATAACAAATCATGAAAATGTATTCTTTTTTTTTTTTGAGTGAGATTTCACTCTGTCGCCCAGGCTGTAGTAGTACAGTGGCACAATCATGACCCATCGCAGGTTTAACTTCCTGTGCTTAGATGGCCCTTCTGCCTCAGCCTCTTGAGTAACCAGACTGCACTACTAGGCCACTTAATTATTTGACTTTGTGTAGGGATGAGGTCTTGCAATGTTTCTTAGGCTGGGCTCAAGGAATCCCCCCACCTCACCTTCCCAAAGTGCTGGTATTAGGTGTGAGCCTTCAAACCTGGCAAAAATTTGTTCTTTAAAAAAAAATTCTTCATAAGGTTACAAAATATTTGACAGTTTTGCTGCCTCCAGTGTATTATTATTATTTTTGCCGTACAAATTGTGTTTTCTTGCTTTTAATAAGTGACTTGCTTATAACATGAATACATTTTTCAAAAGAAAATTGCTATAATATTATATCTTAGACATGTCTTTTTTCCCTTTTTTTCTGAGTATTACTTTAGAAAAACTACCTCTGGGTGGGGAATTGGTGACTCACACCTGTAATCCCAGCACTTTGGGAGGCCAAGGCAAGAGGATTGCCAGAGCCCAGGGGTTTGAGATCAGCCTGAGAAAATAAGTGAGACCTCTTCTCTCTACCATAAATCAAGAAAAATTAGCCAGGCATGGTGGCACATGCCTGTAGTTCCAGCTACATGGAAGGCTGAGGCAGAAGAATTGCCTGAGTACAGCAGGTCAAGGATCACCTGAGCCCAGCAGGTCAAGGCTGCAGTGACCATAAGCATGCCACTGCCTTCCTGGGCAGCAGAGTGAGACTCCAACTCAAAAAAAAAATTGTCTTCAGAGGTACTTTTTCTATTTCTTTTCATTTTCTTTCTCTTTTCTTTTTCTTTCTCTTTTCTTTAGTTGGAGTCTTACTCTGTCAACCAGGCTGGAGTGCAATGTCATGCTCATGGACACTGCAGCCTCAACCTGCTGGGCTCAGATGACCCTTCTGCCTCAACCTTCCAAGTAGCTGGAACTACAGGCATGTGCCACCATGCCTGGCTAATTTTTCAATTTTTATCATAGAGATGAAGTCTCGCCAAGTTGCCCAGGTTGGTCTTGAACCGGAAAACTTGGGCAACCCTCTTGACCTTCCAAAGTGCTGGGATTATAGGTGTGAGCCACCATGCCTGGTAGTTTTTCTTTTTTGAGTCTGTCGCCCAGGCTGGAGTGCAGTGGCACACTCATGGCCACCGCAGCCTTGACCTGCTGGGCTCAGACGATCCTTCCACCTCAGCCTTCCATGTAGCTGGAGCTATAGGTGTGACCACACCCAGCTACTTTTTTTATTTATTGTAGAGACGAGGTCTCGCCATGTTGCCCAGACTGGTCTCAAATCCCTATGCTCAGGCAGTTCTCTTACCTCAGTCTCCCAAAGTGCTGGGATTACAGGCATGAGCCACTACATCCAGCTGAAGACAAATGATTAACTTGCAATATAGGGGACATATCAGTTGGACTCTTTAAAAGAAAAGGCAAGGTTATTTTGCAAAGACTGGTTGCAGCATATTTACTAGAAACTGCTCAGCAACATCCAAGACTATTATCTGCTTATGTTCCATTAAAAAAATCTTCAAAATCGCTGAATTTGATTACAGTTAATAAAGGTGGACATTCACATTACTGGTATTTACATTTTTTCCTCTCCAGAATAAACATGTTATAAAATAGAAACAATTCTGGGCTGAGCATGGTGGCTCACACCTGTCGTCCCAGCCAGGGGAATAGGATCCCTTGAGACCAGGATTTGGAGACCAACCTGGGCAACATAATGAGATCTTAACTTCACATAAAGTAAAAATTTAGCTGAGTTTGGTGGCATGTGCTTGTAGTCATGGCTACTCGGGAGTCTGAGGCAAGAGGATTGCTTGAGCCCAGGAGTTTGAGATGGCGGTGAGTTGTGATTGCCCCACTGCACTCTAGCCTGGATAAACACATGAGCCTCTGACTCTTAAAAAAAATTGGCTGGGCTTGGTGGCTCATGCCTATAATCCCAGCACTTTGGGAGTCCAAGGTAAGAAGATTGCCTGAGCCCATGGGTTCAAGGCCAGTCTGGGCAACTTGGCGAGACCTCATCTCTACAGTGAATCAAAAATTAGCCAAATGTGGTGGCACATGACTGTAGTCCCAGCTACCTGGAAGGCTGAGGCAGAAGGATCATCTGAGCCCAGCAGGTCGAGGCTGCAGTGGCCATGAGCATGGCACTGCACTCCACCCTGGGCTATAGAGTGAGACTCCAACTCAAAAAATATATATATATAGCCAGGCTTGGTGGCTTGTGCCTGTAGTTCCAGCTACTTGGAAGGCTGAGGTAGAGGAATACCCTGAGCCCGCCAGGTTGAGGCTGTGGTGGCCATGAGTGTGCCACTGCACTCCAGTCTGGGTGACAGAAAACTGTTTATCCCAGATTCAAAGAAAGCAAAACTGGCAGTTGAGGGAAACTGTTATGGGAGGGAGAGGCATGCCTCATCAACAAGGGTACCTGCATAATCAACGTTTGTATACCTAACTCTGAATTGTGCCCACATCTTTATAATAAAAATAATAATAAAAACAAGACAATTTTGAAACCTCTCATTTAGCTATCTGGAGTTCATGTTTCATGAAGTATATTTCTGCTATTGTTTTTAGTGATAAAACTCAAGAAGCAACAAAATAAATTTTGGCACAAAAAGGTAAAACCTACTTCACCACCACAGTGCAGCAAGATTCAAATCCTTCGCAGCATCCTTTGGGCTAACACTTTGGAGGCAAGGTATTGTATTTTAACTAAATTTGTACTTACTTTTCTGGATTATTACTTCTCAGAGACTTGTTTAGAGCTCTTTTTCACCATGTAGAGTTCAGGGATGTGAACTCACAGTCAGAAAAGGTAGGAAAGCATGGATAAAGATAACTGGAGAGAGAGTTGGAATGAAGAATACAGATTGAAAAAAGAGGGGAAATAAAGATCAATGTAAAGAAATGAAAAATATTGAGAGCCACCTTGAGGAAATGTGAATGAGGTGTTTGAGACTAAAATAAGATTTTACAATTCAACATTGAAAACAGTTTAAGGCTTTTTTAAAATGTCATTTTAGGAATTGCTGCTTTGAAATATATATGTAATGTTTCATTTACAGAACATGTCTTAGATCAAGATGAAGCTACTACTAAAAGATCCACTGGCCCCATCTCTTGACACGAGTGAAGGCCGGCCGTCTCAGCCACAGCATGATACACCATACTTCAGGTTTGTCTGTTTGTTTCTAGTATAATAATTTTGTATTCATGTCTAGATATTTAAAACCAAAATTAAAATATTTTTATTGCTAAAAGAGTAGGTGATTTTTAAACTTGAATTTTAGGTCTCTGTTAGTGGTATTTCTCTCATGTACAACCATATGACGACCCCAATTTCTTGATCTCTTATACCTTGTTGGAAGGCATACAAGTTTCTGTTCTATTATGGGTATACTTTTTGAGAAGCACCTGTTTTGTTTTGGGTTTTTTTTGAGTTGGAGTCTCACTCTGTCACCCAGACTGGAGTGCAGTGGTCACTCCCGGCCACCACAGCCTCGACCTGCTGGGCTCCGGCGATCCTTCCGCCTCAGCCTTCCAAGTAGCTGAAACTACAGGCGCGCGCTACCACGCCCAGCTACTTTTTGATTTATTGTGGAGATGAGGTCTCGTCAAGTTGCCCAGGTGGGTCTCGAACCCGTGGGCTCAGGCAATTCACTCACCTCAGCCTCCCAAAGCGCGGGATTACAGGCTGAGCCACCAAGCCCGGCTTGCACTTGTTATTTTTAGAGAACAGAACTTCACCCAACTAGATCATGTCAGAGCTAAACCGTGTCTCTTTTCTCATTGATTCAGTCATTCTATGTTATGTCATTGAATATAACCAATAAAAAAACTTTTTTAGAAACAAAAGCTATCCTGTTTTTTCTATTTTTTTTTTTCTTTTTTAGTTTTTTAAATCTGGCTTTGAGGCAATATTTTTTTTCTCCAGTATTAAAAATCATGGTTTAAAAAAACTAAAATTTACCTTCTTAATCATTTTAGGGTACAATTCAGTGGTATTAGATATATTCATAATATTGTGCAACCATTACCACCCCTTCTCCATAACTCCTTTTATCTTGTGAAACTGAGACTTCACACCCCATAAACGATCTCTCTCCATTCCTTTCTCTCCCAGCTTCTGACAAACACTATTCTAATTTCTGTCTTTATAATTTTGACAACTGTATCTCATATAAGTGGAATCATACAATATTTGTCTTTTTGTGACTGACTTATTTCATATAGCATAATGTCCTCAAGATTTCTCCATGTTTTAGCATGTTTTAAGTGTAAAAGAATGCCCATACACAGGATTTAAACATTTATTTATGAATGTTAATATATCATGGTTTATAAAATAAGCATTAACTCTGGGAAATTAATGTCATGCCTACCTTTTATAGTTTACTAATATATATCATGATGTCATAAGTCTAATACTCAGTGTGAGAAACACTTGTAAAAATGAGCTCAGTCATAATTTTAGAAATATCCTCCAACCAGAAACTGAGAAATTAGCTTCACATTGCCTCCAGTGGGACAGAAAGCTTAAACTGGACATTCCAGATGATGGTGAATTTTACATCTATATTTTTTGTTGTCTTTACTTTGTCTTAATATGGTTACCATATTTGCCAAACACAGTGGCTCCCTCCTATAATCCCAGCAGTTTGGGAGGCAGACATGAGAGGCGGCCTGAATCCAGAGGTTTGAGACCAGCCTGGGCAACTCGGCGAGACGTCATCTCTACAATAAATCAAAAACAAATTAGCTAGATGTAGTGGTATGCACCTATGGTTCCAGCTACTTGGAAGGCAGAGGAGGAAGGATCACCTGAGACCAGTAGGATGAGTCTGCCATGGCCGTGATGTGATGTTGCACAAAAAAGTCAAGTATTATCTAACTTTATAGCTTTATTATTATTCAAAATAGCAATAATTTTTCATATCTCAACATATATTCCCTAATATCTCTGTGCTAACATGGTACATGACTTAAAAGATATAACCAATTAGAATATTGACTATCATTCCTTTGACTTAGACATTTCTCTATTAGTTTTTTTTAATATATGGCTTTATGGGCGATATCAATATCCGAAACTGTATATACAAAAACATTTTCTGAATAAAATTACCTAAATCAATATGGAAAAAAATTTTTGAAAAGTTTTATAACCTTACTTATTTGGGGGAAGTTGTTTAGAAAGAATTGTTTGCAAGCTGTCAGTATGAAGTCCTTGGATACCTGTGTGCAATGAATTGTTTGAGGTTGAACTCATAAAATACAAGAAGTAGAATGCTGTTTATTATATAAAAATAAGTATGAGAATGAATATTGCTAATTTTGAGCATGAATTGAAGCAAATAGTTAATAATCAGTATTTGTATGACAAAGCTTTGTAGTGGGTATTTGTTGTTTTCCTTTAAGAATTTTACTCTGTAAGCTCTAGGACACGAGTATCTGGGGTGAATTCTTACTAGTTGGTTGGCTTGCAATAAAGTTCCTGTTTTGTCTTTCAACCGTAAAAAAAAAACCCTCTTATTTCCTTTAACTAAAGATCTTATTCACACAGCAGTTGGTCAAAGAAGATTCCTCAAGAGGGAAAGCTTCAAACAGTTTGAAGGACTGGGCAATGACTGTAAATGAGGTGAAAAGGAAACTACCTGTACAGATCTGGATGGATTTTGGGATATGGTTAGTTTTCAGGTATGTGGTTAAGTATTTCAAATATACTGACTTTGGATATATATGTTTTAAAAACAGTTACATTGTAAAGTGGCATAATAGTAGCTGCCTAGGTACCTGTAATATTAAATGATGTACAGAAGGTACCTTTATAAACTGTAAAAGACTATCTAAATTTGATGGCTGATGTTCTCTTCTCCTTCGTGTTGTCAGGATAATTTTGACTGGAAATTGAGATTATATTCAACTCCTGAATAGTCTATAATGATTTGGCATGTGAGAAATTAGTCAGTCTAGTTTTCCGCAGTTCAGTTGAACTAACAGTTACCAAGTTCCTGTTTTGTACCAGGCAGTGTACTAGGAGTTGATAAAAAGGCACAATCAGCCAGGTACTGGGGCTTACGCCTGTAATCCCTGCACTTTGGAAGGTGTAGGCATGGTGATGTGCACCTGTAGTTCCAGCTACTTGGAAGACTGAAGTGGAAGGATCGCCTGAACCCAACATGTCGAGACTGTGGTGCCTGTGAGCATGTCATTGCACTTAAGCCTGGGTGACAGAGTGAGACTCCAATTTTTTAAAAAAGTCACAATTCCTGTCCCAGAAAAGTTTATAATTTGATTAGTGACCAAGATACAACATATAATTCTAATGTCAAAGTGCTAGGATGGAGGAAGTCACTAGGAGAGTCAGTAAAGGCATAGCTTTACTTTCTAGCTTTTTGAGCTTCTTTTGGAAATAAGGATTTAAGAACCAAAAGCCAATGATAGACATTTGAAAAAAGCGTGAAACCTAAAAAAGGCCAAAGCAAAAATATTTGGAATGAGTAAATGGGGGTAATACAGGGGTAAAAGAACTTTTAAATGCAAGTATTAATATTCTCAAAGAGACCAGACACTTTGTCTGTCTAATAAGAATAGCTATTAAAAAAAATTCAGAGATCCTCCAAAATAGTTCTTTGAAGTTAAAAATATAAGATGCTATGTAAAGGTGGAATATAAAGTTAAGGAAATCTCCCACTAGACATAGCAAAGACAAATGTAAAATATTAAAAATAGGAGAAACTAGATAAGAAAACTAAGTGGCCAGACATGGTGACTCATGCTTGTAATCCCAGCACTTTGAAAGGCTGAGGCAAGGGGATTGCCTGAACCCAGGGGTTCAAGACCAGCCTGGGCAACTTGGTGAGACCTCGTCTCTACAATAAATTAAAAAATTAGCCAGCATGGTGGCACATGCCTTTAGTTCCAGCTACTTGGAAGGCTGAGGTGGATGGATCACCTGAGCCCAACAGGTCGAGGCTGTGGTGGCTGTGAGTGTGCTACTGCATTTCCGCCTGGGTGAAAGAGTAAGACTCCAACTCCAAAAAAATAAAATTGAGTTGATCAATCCAGAAAGTATAAGTATAAGGAACAAATAATATTATTTCCAGAAAAAAATGGTGTCAGCAAGTGATCATTGAAAAAGTTAAAAAATTTTTTTCCCAGAACTGGAGGATGTGAGTTCTAGATTTAGGGATCTCCTGCAGTGCCTAGCACTGTGAATCAGAGGAGACCAACACCAACCCACATTATGTTTTTTATTTTATTTTTTAGCTTTCAAGCAGAGTTTATTTAGAAAGTAATTAGAAAGACAGAGACATTGATTCACCTCCCCTAGGTAGGGGAGGGGGCCAAAGCTCCAATCCATATTATTAAATACAGTATACAGCTCTTGGAGTGAAGAAGAAGGTCTAAGTGTCCAGAGAGCATCAGATCCGAGGAGCTTTGACTTCTTTTTTTTTTTTTTTTTTTTTGAGTTGGCTGCTCACTCTGTCACCCAGACTGGCGGTCAGTGGCACGCACCCAGCCCCCGTCGCCGCCACCTGGTGGGCTCCAGCGAACCATCCGC
>CAUYQG010172905.1:0-12742 GCA_963574415.1 Tarsius wallacei
CTGTAGTTCCAGCTACTTGGAAGGCTGGGGCGGAAGGATCGCCGGAGCCCAGCAGGTCGAGGCTGCGGTGGCCGGGAGCGGCCACTGCACTCCAGTCTGGGCGACAGAGTGAGACTCCAACTCAAAAAAAAAAAAAAAAAATAGTGTGATACTGCCGTGGGTGGGGGAACATAGCACCAATAAGAGTACCTGATCTCAAACCAGGCAAAGTAAGGACCAAAGGGAAGCCCAAACTAGACCTGTAGGATGACCACTTGTATACCTAATCCTGGATTGTACCCCATATCTTTAAGATTGAATTAAATTACATTTAAAAAAAAGAAAATTGCTGCCATTGCTGATGGAGACCACACAGCTGAAGCCAGAGTCAGAAGCTAAGCCAGAAGGGAGGTGCTTTTGATAAGGGCTGCAAGGCTCTGTACTTGAAGATGAGGAAACTTTGTGCCTTGGATCAATGGCTCACTGCCCTCCAGCATTGGTGCAGATGGTCAAGAATTGCCTTTATTCTACAAAAAAGAGATCCATTAATTTTTAGTAAATTTCCCAGCGTCCTCTCTCCTCCCTCTCAACCTTTCTGTGTGTACTTTTCCTGCTGCCTGGATTAACAATCTGTGAGAAGGTAGGGGGCAGGCCTCAGCAAGCTCATTCAGAAGACTTTCTATGCAAGCCCAAGAAAAGAGACCTATTTGCAACTCTGTGGTGGGGGGCTCCCCCTTCCTGCCCCAAGCCCGTCACTCTTTGTCCAGTTTCCTGGGCTTTTGCGGGGGTCCGAAGAACTATTTGTCTTTTTGCATAGAGAGGAAGGGGGCAAAAGGAAGAGCAGGGTGAGGCAGAGAAAGGAGGGCTGTTGTGGCTTCTTGGGAATGTGTTTGGGATCAGTCATCTTGATTACCGGCTTGCGGAGCAATTACTCTACTTCCTACAAAATCCAGTCTGGTTTCCCAGTTCTAGCAAATGCACATTCGGCGTTTCATGCTAAGCATCATATGAGCCACGGAACAGTCACAGGATAGACAACTCTATCACAGTTTACCTGTAATCAGAATCATCTCGAGGAATAAAACTCAGCATCAACACATGTTGTGTGTAATGAACCAGGTGCCCAATATGACCCCCAAAGCATATGAAATTATAGTCTTCCCCCTCCCCTCCTTTTTCTAATGCATATTTTATTTTATAGAATCACAATGGATAATACAAATGTCGAGTCATTGCTGAAATTTAGACAGTATTTGTTTAAGAGCAGAGAGAATTCCTAGGACATAAACTAA
Source organism: Tarsius wallacei (assembly GCA_963574415.1). Taxonomy (NCBI): domain Eukaryota; kingdom Metazoa; phylum Chordata; class Mammalia; order Primates; family Tarsiidae; genus Tarsius; species Tarsius wallacei. Next base: position 1,272 of record CAUYQG010172905.1, read on the forward strand.
ATTTGTTCACTGGAATCTCCCGCAATCAGGTACAAAGCCAAGAATTAAAATCTTTGAAATGACTCTAAATTAGGATCACATGTGCTCATGTATGAAGCACTTCTATGCATTGTTGCAATCTTTTTGTCTTAAGTGCATGCACAAAAACAATCTCAAAGTGTATTTCAATATTTATAAACATGTTTTAGGTATTTATACTGCACAAAATCATCTATAATTCCATATGGCCTTCTGTGTGTACTTGTGTGTATTATTTTTTCGTTAGCTTTGGTGGATTATTTGGTCTTTCATCTCTTTCTCTCTGTCTTTCTCTCTGTGTGTCTCTCTTTCTCTCTTCTCAAAACAGGCTACTAAGTTGTCCTTGAACCAGTTTCAGACTTGAAAGATTTAGTAAACAAAAACACTTTATAACATTTTTGGAGGGAGTTTTTAGCAGATGTATTCTTCCTCTCGAGGCTTTCCCCACTGTTTGATCTTTTCCTCCAAAGCAATTCATTATAATATGATGGGCAAAAACCCAGGCAGGATAATTATGCTGAAACGGGCCAGCAGCCAGGACACTGCATCCGTCCTTCATGCTGATAAGCTGCAGTCCCTGTGAGGCTGCCCAGGCCAGCGTGGCTCAGCTACCCTGAGCCCCAGTGCATAGACAGAAGGGGGTGACTGTCTGGAGTAGCGGATGGGTCATAAGCTCCTCCTTTGTGCTTTCTGTGACTTTACAGGAATACACATAACCCAAGACCTTTAGGGAACAAAGTCTGGAGTGAAGCTGAGGAGGCAGAGATATCATCATAGAATCAGGATGCCCAATCAAGTAGAAATTTCATTCTGTGTTAATGTTTTTTTTGTTATTTAAGGTTGTTGCTGCTCCTCTTTCTAGATTGAAGTTACCAGTTCAACGTGGAGAAGAACTCAACTCTTCCAAGAATAGTAACCGAATTTGCTCCTTTAAGCTACACTACTGTAAGGCAAAAAGGTACCCATTCCTCTGGGTTGGTTGTGAAAAGGGAGCTTGTTGGGGGATTCCAGGTGAACATAGAGTCCTGCCACCCCTCTCTGATAGCCTCTGTCACAGGGAGGCTGTCCTGGTCAGTGTGACTCAGCTACCCTGAGCCCCAGTGAATAGACAGGAGGGGGTTATTTGGAGTAGGGGATGGATCAGCTACTCCTCTTTGCTTTCTGTGAATTTACAGGAATACACATAACCCAAGACATTTAGGGAACAAAGGAAAAGTGGAAATTCCTTTTACTTCTGGTCTCTCCTCTCCAACCCCGGCTCCCACCATGTGTCACTAAGAGCTGTAACATGAAGGACCTTATTCAATCAACCCCATGGGTGAGAAATACTTTGAAGATACTGTAGTGTGGCTTGGTCAACCAACATTTTTGACATTAACCTATGAACAGTGGATTAGAAGAGAGTGGGACTGAACTGGGTCTTTTTCAGGAGCAACTATTCTTTGTCCTGTTGACATCTGACTGTGGTCTTTTTATATCACTGCATAGCAAATTATCACAAATGTGTTAGCTTAAAACATCCCAAATGTAGTATCTCAGTTTCCATGAGTCAGGAGTCCAGGCATGGGTGAGCGGGATCCTCTGCTTAAGATCTCACCTGGCTGAAATCAAGGTGCCAGTTGGGGCTACAATCTCACCTGAGGTCCTCTTTCAAGTTACTGATGATAGGACTGAATCCCTTAATTCCGGGGTTGTGAGGAGAAGGAGACACTACTCCTTGCCAGGTGGCCCTTTTCAAAACAAGGCAGTTTGCTTAAAGCAAACAGGAGAGTGTCTTCTTCCTTCTCTGACCTGTAGATCCTCTTTTAGATGATTTGTCTGACTAGGTCAGGACCAATAAGGATAATCTCTCTTAAAATTAATTTAGACTCAACTAATTAGGGACCTTGATTACATATGTAAAATTATTTTACTTTTCTCAAGTATAAGAAAAAATGATGTGATGATCTCATCATTCTCAAGGGGAGGGAATTATACAAAGAATATACCCCAGGAAGTAGGGATGTTGGAAGAATCTTGTCTGCCACATTGACTAGGAACATTACCTTTATTTTCAAGTTAAAATATTAATGTTCCAACAAGCCAATTGCATCTTTGGTTTGTATATCCTAACAAGGCATTGTTACCTGTTCATTATCTGCTCAATAATAACAGAAATTCAAAACAGAAACACCTCAACTCTGATTATCTGAATTGGCATAATTTCACATGTATTGAAACTACTTATAACTCGATGCTTAGTTGCAAGTGTTGTTAATATCAAATCATCTTTAGTCAATCTAACTTGTGTATTGCAGAGCAGCCTAAAAGCATAATTAGAGATGAAGGTGACCTTAGAAAAATTCGGTTTAATGGTTCCAATTTTGGGAGTATCAGAGAATATTTTTTCTGGTAATTCCAATTATATAAATAATCACTCATGAACAAATAAGTATACCAACTGAAAAATAAAAAGCATATATCTATGACTAATTCATTGACATTTTAATAATCTTGCATTTTATTAATCACAAAGTGCCATAGACATTTAAGAAATAGTAGTGATACACACACACACATATGTTTGTGTTTATAATTTGATCCATCTATTAGTAGTTCTTGGAGCACATAAATATGTATACCTCAAGCAAAAATATCCATAACTACCTAGAGAAAAATGTATCTATTCTGTTTTAAAGATGAGGAAAAGCTCATTAAATAAAAGTGTAAAGAAAATTAGATCAGTGAATTATGGCATACCAGCAAGGCTCAAGAACTAAAAGTAGAATAAAGATCTACCAGCCCTGTAAAACACCGAACAGTTATGCTGCTTAAACCCGGAAGCACAAATATCTAAGTGCTCTGCTCTAAGACCAACTGCAAGTTAATAGGTCCTCTTTGCCTGGTGTGTCCGAGAAAGTATACATTCTACACAGTAGTTGGCAGCAAAGAACAATTGATTGGGCAAGACAGAAAAAAGATAAGGAAATTGGGTTAATTCTAAATTTCTCTTGAATAAGTCTCTCCTTCCATAACAATTTTGGTAAGAGGCGAAATAAATAAGCCTGGGGAAAATTCAGATTCAGTAATATGTTGAAAACATGCCTTGGAACAAATGCAATGACAAATCTCTTTGGGTAGTTTAGAGTTTGGGATTTTGCATATGGCTGTCCTCCTAAATTAAAATGGCTAATGGATACTTGGTTACAAATCCTAAGTGCATTTATAAACACCTCTATTGATATATAACATATATCATACAATTTATCTGTATTATAATTTTCAGTGAATTTCTGAGTTCTGCAGCAATCATAATAATCCACTTTTAGAACTTTTTTTTTATCACCCCAATAAGATCTTTGATGTTCATTTCAATAAATTTTTGGTTCACTTCTGTATTCCTTCCTCTGCCCGAGCCCCAGACAACTACTAATCTACTTTCTGTTTTTGTTTTTTTGTTTTTTTTGAGTTGGAGTCTCACTCTGTCACCCAGACTGGAGTGTAGTGGCTGCTCCCGGCCACCGCAGCCTCAACCTGCTGGGCTCCGGTGATCCTTCTGCTTCAGTCTTCCGTCTTCCAAGTAGCTGGAACTACAGGCACGTGCTACCACGCCTGGCTAATTTTTTGATTTATTATAGAGATGAGGTCTCGCCAAGTTGCCCAGGTGGGTCTCGAACCCGTGGGCTCAGGCATTCCACTCACCTCAGCCTCCCAAAGCGCGGGATTACAGGATGAGCCACCGAGCCCGGCTTACTTTCTGTTTTATAGATGTGCCTCTTCTTAGCATTTCACATGAATGGAATCACACAATATATATTTTTCTTTTGTATCCATCTTCTTTTAGTGTTTTAGATGTTTGCCTATATTGTATAATTTATCAGAATCTCATTCCTTTTCACTGCTGAATAATATTCCATTGTATGGCTATAACACATTTCATTTAATCTGTTCACTAGTTGGAGGATATTTTCTTTGATTCCAGTCTTTGTCTGTTACTATAATCCTATAGTTAATATTTAAGTTCAAGTCTTTGTGTGGACATATTTTTTTTTTTTTCTCTTGGGTGGACACTTAGAAATGGAATTGCTGGGACATATGGTAAATTCAGGTGTAACATTTCAGGAAATTGCCAAATTGTTTTCCAAATTGGCTATTTCATTTTATTGTGCATTCCTCTCAGTAACATGTGAGTCTTCTGTTTCTCTACATCCTCACCAACATTTCTAATTATTTAGGTTTTATCACAGACTTTAATCATAACCTTTCTAGTGGAGGTGAAATGGCATCTCATTATGGTCTTAATGTGCATTTCCCTAATGACTAATGATGCTGAGCATCCTTTCATGTGCTATTAGCCATTTGTATATCTTCTTTGATAAATGTTTGTTCATACATTTTGCCCATTTTATAATTGCTTATTTTGTATTCTGAATATAAGCTTGTTATCAGATATATGATTTGCAAACATTTTATTTCAGTGTATGGCTTGTGTTTTTATTTTCTTAAAGGTATATTTAAAAATATGCAGATTTTTAACTTGTTGAGACCTACAGATTTTGAATTTTAGTAATTTCCAGTTTATCAAATTTTTCTCTTATGTATCACATTTTTGGTGTTACATCTAAGAAATCTTTAACCCATGGTCTTGAATATTTTATCCAATGTTTTATTCTAAAAGTTGTATAGCTTTATGTCATACATTTAGGTCTCTGCTCTATTTTGAAGTAATTTTTGCTTATGATATGTGGTAAGGGTCTAAGTTCATGTTTGAACATGTGAATATCTGGTTGTCCCAACACCATTTTTTTTAATGATGCTGTCCCTGTTGATTTGCTTTGTTGTTTGTGTTGAAAATCAATTGATTATAAATACAGAGGTATAAACCCACTCTTAAATGTGACTTTGATCTTGTTTTTGAATATGGAAGATGTCCTAGAATCTGAGCCCAACAGTAGGACAGCGCTATAAGAAGCCAGCAGTTGGTGAACTTCTATCTAATTATTTCCTCCCTCTTCCTCATTTGATGTTTTTATAATCACTGGCACCACTCAGGCCTGTGCAAATGACCATCATGATCTCAGATATGTTTTGTTTTTATTTTGTTTCCTTATCAACTTCCAACATGTTAGCATACACCTTCCCCCAAAAAAATTAATTTTAAAATGTTATGATTTCAAAGACTTTCTTTCCAACTTTGGATTAGTAGAGGCTACATCCAATGAGATAATCATGTCAAAATGTTTCAAAAACCATAAAATGGCAAACAAATCTTAGGAATTATCTTTATTGCATACAGGGAATAAGAGTAAACAGAAGCAATAGTAATGCTTTTAAAGGGTTTAAATAGACAAAATACATGACAATGTCAACATAAGAAGGTGAAAAACAGATCTGCAGATAATCCACCCATGGATTGTTGGAAGTTGACTTTATCTACATTACCTAAAATATTAAGGAGTTGAGTTAGGATCAAAGAGGTCCTTCTTGTTTGGTTGGATATGGGGGATAAAGTTGCCCTAGTAACCGATATAGTCTCTTGAGCCAGGTAGAAACTTTGCCCTAAGATATTGATTTCTCTTGTTAATGGATGGCTCTTCTTCAGGGGTATAGGTGGAATTAGCAACTGCTTTTATAATGCCAACTTCAGTGTGCTGAAAACCCAGAATAACTTAAAATCTTTCTTCTACACAGTAAGAGAGCTACTTTGCTTGAAATTTCCAAGATCAGTGAACACTCAAGTGCCTTCTATGAAAATCTACATATTTACAGAGTTGAGACATCGTTACTTAGACTGAACGAAACACTTTATGAAGATTATATCCCATATTATCTCACTCACTATTTACTGTCATCCAGCAGACAGCTAAGTCTTGGGGGTTTGCACATAGGATGGATCAATTTGGAGAGAAATAATTAGGAGAAAGTATAGAGCAACTGTGCAAATTGCTCTGGGGTGGGTAATATAGGGATGGAGAGTTCCAGGCATTTAGTAGGAAGAAAAAAGATCATTGCCACTCTGGAGACTGAGAAAGAAATCCCAAATGAAAGAAGGGCTCAGGCTGATGTTGGCATCATTATCCTACAGCAGCATTTTGCGTCTGGGAAGCCCTGACTCTGTGTTAATAATGGGCACTAATGTTTACAGCTGCCAGACTCTTCTAAGTTCTCAATTCTTGAACTGCATACTATGGCACTTCATTTGACTTAGTGCTTCTCTGGCACCCCTTTTCCGCATCCAAGTCCTACCTTGTTTTATAACAGTATTTATTAGCTTTTATGACCACAGCTCTTCAAAGTCGGTTATTTTTTGTGCTTCCTGTTTTATGGAACAGAGAGATTCAGAATCTTGCTCTAACACAGGACATCAGGGGTAGATCCATGAGGATAATTATAACTCAAAGATCTCAAGCTGCACAGCTTCAGACAACCCTGCCTAAAAAGCTTGACTATCAGAAAGTTATGAGAACCTGTCTATAGTCACTGGATTTTTAACAATGGCCCCAAATTTACTACCTAAAATAACTTTCTGTAAATAGTTAGGCAGTTGATGCTTTGAGTTTGTGGCTCAGGAAGATTGGAGGAATGTAGCAATCATTTTAAAAATTCTCTTAGTTTGAAGGCACCCTGTAGATGTGTTAATAAATCAAAGCACATATGGAGAGTAAAGAAGCAGAGGAAATGGGGAGGGGCTCCATGCTCAGAGATAAAAATTGCCAAGAAAGAGCCTGCCTTTAAAGAAAGGGAAACAAGGGGCAGGAAGACAGAGGAGGGAAATAATAAACAAAAGGCGTCATCATGGTGCCCTGGTGTGACACACAACAGGGGCTGGAAAACATTCAACATTTGATATTAGAGAAGAGAAGAAGGCAGGAAACACATTCTGAGAATAACCTTGCCACCTATTGCAAAGGCTTCCATGCTGTGCCCTTAGGCAAATGCAAAACAGAGCACTCGGTGCTCCAAATGACCTTCTCTGCCAAAGTCAATGGGCTAAGTCATTAAGGAGCAGGCTTCACACTGGTCCCTTCACACTGCCTGAGCTGGTCCCTGCCATCCCCTCTTACTCCTCTGCATCTATTTATCATGCCATTAAGCTCACAGCATGCAACCTATTCAACAGGGAACTCTCCTATTTTCCAAGTATACATGTATATAAAAATTGGAATTAAAAGGAGCTATTCTCTTTGATTTGGCCCTGGTGTCTTGAATACTTTCTTTTGGGGCCGTCCTGATTTTGTCTTGGCCCTAGGCATTTGGGCAGGTACATTTTTAAGGCTGACTTGGATTCTCTTCTGTTGCACCATCTTTAGTGTTTTTCTCATGATAATTTTCTTTGGCAGCAATTCTTAATCTTGTCCAACTTGCTTTTCAGTGACACTGGATTCTTTAGCTGGTCTGGCAGAGTCGAGTGACAAGAGAAGATTTAGAAATGTTTAGAAAGGTTCTGATACCTCTGATCACCTATTGATCCTTGTTTTCCACCTTTAGGCAACACCCCTCCTTTGAGGTTCCCCCATGTAGCTGCACTATATCATTGCTCGAGCATTGGTACTAGGTTTACTAATTTATTTTCCACTCCTTGGCTCAGCAACCATCCTGGTAGTCTTCATCATCCATGTCAAAAGCTTCCTGCCTACTTACACTGGAACAATCTCCATCCCACCCCTTGAGCCACTCTCTCCCAGGATCAACTCTGGACTGTAGCACTGGTTGGGAAATCATAAACGCTAATATTCCAATTTCTGACCATAATTATCCCTGCGTTTTTCCCTTCCCTTGCTCCCTATGCACAGGTTCTCTTAGAAACTCAGAGACTACAATACAATTGCTCACACTCTTTTTCTTCTTTCAGCCTTCCACTTCCTTCCTTTGATGTCAGTCTGTGACCTGCACTGTGGGCGGCTCTGTTACCTCTCCACATCTCCTCTATTACTTGCTATCATCTGTGTTTTGATCCTCTTCCCCCTTCTCATTCTTCCTCCTAACTTGCAAGTACACAGAAATACATCTTATTTAAAATAATAAAATAGAAAACCTTCTACTATCCTGCACTTTCTTATTACTGGAATCATATTCTCTTTTATCTTTTAGAACAAAGATCTTTAAAAACATTATTCCTATTTCTTGTACACACATCCCTGGTCTAATTCATTCATTTTAAGCATTTTCCATTCTTGTAAAATTAATATATGTGCCAAAATTTAAAAGTCAAATAGTAATCATGGACAGTCATGAAAAACAACATTCTTTTGATTCCCGCCTTCCCATCCTTGAGTCTCCATTCCCAAATACTTTTATCTATCTTTTTTCTTTTCTTTTTCTTTGTGAATTCAACTATTTTATTATTATTATTATTATTATTATTATTATTTTGACTTTATTGTTTTATAAAGATGTGGGTACAAGTCAGCATTAGGTACATAAGTAATCAATGTGCAGGCAAAGTTTGGGCCTCCAACTGGTCCTCACTTCTCCTGGTTTAAGATCAGGTACCCTTTTTGTTGTTATGTACCCAGTCCCTTCCCTGGCAGTGTCCTTCGACTGTCGATGCCTCCCTTGCGCTATTGTGATTTTTTTTTTTTTTTTTGAGTTGGAGTCTCACTCTGTCGCCCAGATTGGAGTGCAGTGGCCGCTCCCGGCCACCGCAGCCTCGTCCTGCTGGGCTCTGGTGATCCTTCCGCCTCAGCCTTCCAAGTAGCTGGAACTACAGGTGCGCGCTACCACGCCCGGCTAATTTTTTTGATTTATTGTAGAGATGAGGTCTCGCCAAGTTGCCCAGGCTGGTCTCGAATCCAAGGGCTCAGGCAATTCACTCACCTCGGCCTCCCAAAGCGCGGGATTACAGGCTGAGCCACCGAGCCCGGCCTGCGCTATTGTGATTAATGTTCAGGTCCCATTTATGAGTGAGAACATTTGGTATTCGATTTTTTGTTTCTGTGATAGATCACTAAGTATTATGGTCTCCAACTCCATCCAATTTGCTGAAAAGTTCAAGATTTTGTCCTTCTTTATGGTTGTGTAATAGCCCATTGTGTATATATACATCTTTATTCAGTCTACTTTTGATGGACAGTAGGGTTGGTTTCATGTTTTTGCTATTGTGAATAGTGTGGCAATAAACTTTTTTCTTCTGGTACTCATCTCCAAAAACTTTGCTCCCATGGATTTTCCCTTCCTATCTCTGTTCTTCTTTCTAGGGTAATAATGAAAATTTATGTCTATTTATTTCTAATTTGTAACTCTCTGAGATTACTAATTCTAGTGTGGTTGCTTGTGGGGGTGGAGGGAACTGCTGCTTCTCATTTCTGTTCGGATTTTTCTCTTTGTTTTGGCCTCTCTCTGCTATGTTAGTGTCTCCTCAAATATCTAGTGGTCTTGTGCTATTCACTTACATTAGGAATGATTTGCTAATCAGCTCATTGGAAACTTTGTGGCAAGGCCAGATTTGTGTTCACTGGTAGTGGATTGGGCAGGGACTTGCTTCTCTGGTGTGAGGAGGAAGCTCAGATTGCAGTATCTGACATTTTATTGGAATAAAGTCCTTAATTCTCCAATTTGTATAAATGTCTGTGTCCTATTATTCTAGGGCCCAAGTGGTCAAGGGGCTTGGAGATTGCCTCAGTATAACAACTTTTACTTGATCCATTGCTTCATATGTGGGGCTTTTTGCCCATATCAAGACCTGCTGATTCCAGTGTCTGAATCTTTTCATGATTCTGTATTGAAACAGCTTTTTCTTTTGGGAACTTGCAGGCAGTTGCTATTTACTGTTCCCTTCTCTGTTGCTCCTCCATTGCTTTCCATCCTCCAGAGATTTCTTAGCAACTATTATCTCTTGTGTCTTGTCCTTTTCTTCACTCTTGTAGTACACAATTTTTAACTTCTTTGTTCTCATGACACTAAATATAATGTAGATGACAAATTATTTACTCTCATATATTAAAGCAGCAGAAATATATTGTTTTCAATACATTATGTTTTATTGAAAGCCTTCTGATTCACCTTTTAACCCATTGTAGACAGATTGCTGACCTCACTTTCTATAGAAAATCCAATGACATCTAGTTCTTAAGTCAATGATCTATTTTCAGTTTTTATCTTCCTTGCCTTCTGCAACTAAAGTCTGCTATTTTTATAAAACGTCCCTCTTTCTTAGTTTCTATTATATTGCTCTTCTGTATTTCCTCTTTTCCTTTTCTTTAAACATTTTCACTTAATTTGCTGGTTATTCTTCCATTTGTCCACCTCTTTTTAAAATTTTAGATCCAGGGATACATGTGCAGGCTTGTTTATATGAGTATATGGTGAAGTACATACTTCTATTCAACTTGTCATCCAATGTTTTTGTTGGTTTTTTTTCACAAAGCTACAAGTACTTTATTTTTATTTATTTTTTATTATAAAGATGCAGGGTACAATCAATGCAGGGTTGATTATGCAGGTACCCTTGTTGATGAGGTATGCCCCTCTATCCCCTAGCAGTTTCCTTCAACTGCCAATCCCCCCCCCCCCCATAGTTTCCCACTACTGCCAATTGTTTTCTTATAGTATTATAGTTGTTCAAGGTCTGCTTATGAGTGAGAATGTATGGTACTCTGTTCTTTGTTTCTGTGATAGATCACTGAGTATGATTGACTCTAAATCCATCCAAGTTGCTGCAAAGTCCATATGTTTGTCCTTCTTTATGGCTGCATAACAGTTCATTGAGTATGTGTACCACATTTTTTTTTTATTCTGTCCAGTTTCGATGGGCAACATGGTTGGTACCATGTTTTTGCTATTGTGAATAGAACTGCAACAAACATACATGTGCAGGTATCTTTTTTGTAGAATGACTTGAGTTCCTCTGGGTATATTCCCAATAGGGGAATTGCTCAGTCACATGAAAGGTCAATTTCTAGTTCTTTCAGAAACCACCACACTGTCTTCCATAGAAGTTGCACTAGTTTGCATTCCCACCAGCGGTGTAGAAGCGTTCCTTTTTCTCTGCATTATCGCCAGCATCTGTTGTTGTTTGTTGTATTAATGATGGCCATTCTTACTGGATTAGGTGTTATCTCAATGTGGTTTTGATTTGCATTTCTCTGATGATGAGTGAGGCTGAACACTTATTCATGTGTCTGTTGGCTGCCCATTTTTTTTTTTGAGACGTGTCTATTCATGTCTTTTGTCCACTTTTTAATAGACCTGGAAATGACAATATAGAAATTCATATGGAAACATAAACAACCACGAATAGCCAAAACAATCCTTAGCAAAAGAAACAAACCAGGAGGTATTACATTTCCAGACTTCAAATTATTATAAGGCTACAGTAATCAAAACAGCCTGGTATTGGTACAAAAACAGGCACATAGACCAATGGAACAAGATAGAGATTCTGGAAGCAAAGCCTCAATTTCTCAACCAACTCATCTTTGACAAAGCCTCCAACAACAACCACTGGGGAGAGGAGAACCTATTCAGTAAATGAT
>CAUYQG010172910.1:0-14387 GCA_963574415.1 Tarsius wallacei
TTATTTCTATTAACCTTGTTTCTATCCCTATGTTCCTATATTTCCTTAACTAATACTATTATATATCTCTTATCTTACTATGTTACCTTATCTTGCTATCTTACTATTAATATTCTAACCTCTATCCTTACAATACCTTAATCTACTTATTGTCTCAATCGGTAGTTTTCCACCAGCTCTCAGCTGGAGGCCTGTTGTTTATGAGAAAGAGGTCGACTCAGCAAGAGACCTGTTGTTTACAAGAGATCGACTCAGCAGGAGGCCTGTTGTTTACGAGAGGTTGACTCGTTTTTCTCGGCCTCCTGCTGTTACTGAAATACATCTTTACACATCCTAAGGGGCACCCTTTTTGCTACCATTTCACCTCCATTATGCTTATGTATAATTTTTTGCTGTCAAATGCCATCATCCACCTGTGCATCTACTATCTCAATTAAAGAGGGAACATTCTCAAGCCTATGCATGCAATCCTTCAAAGTTAGGGAAGGTCCATCGACAGGATCCATGGGGCTTTGCCTCCATCATGGCCGCATTTTACTGGGGACTTGCTCCCAGCCGGTGTTTTTCCTGTTTTCAGGTCCCTTTTACCTTACTTTTACTAATGATTGCGGCTCCCGGCAACTACCCATCAAAAGAGGACTGGATAAAAAAATATACGGTACATATACATGATAGAAGATTATGCAGCCATAAAGAAAGACAAAATTATGAACTTCACAGCAACCTGGATGGACTTAGAATCTATAATACTGAGTGATCTATCACAGAAACAAGGAACTGAGTATCGCATGTTCTTACTTATAAGTAGAACTTGAACAATTATTTTAATAAGAAAAGGATTGGCAGTAGTGGGAAACTGCCAGGGGAGGACAAGGGCAGGATTGACAGTAGTGGGAATCTTCTGGGGGAAGGAGAGAGGCACACCTCATCAACAAAGGTACATGCATAATGAACAACTATATACCTAACCCTGAATTTTACCCCACATCTTTAAAATAAAAATATAAAAAAAGAACAAATAAAAAAATCATTATTTTCATCTGTGCCCTTAAGAAATTGTAGTTCAGAATGAAGACACATAAAAAGGAACAAATTATTTATTTATTTATTTATTTTTACTCTATGATTTTTTTATAGTCAATATTTTTTATTATGATATTGTGGGGTACAGTTAAGGGTTAGGTATACAAATAATTTAAATGTCTTGTAATAAATGTTACAATGGCAGTAGGCATGGATTCTATAGGGCTGTATACACAAGAACAGTTTCTAATATAGACTGTTGGGAACACTGTGAGTCATTTTACTGGATGTAATGATTTAAGCTCAATCTTGAGAGTAACAGGTGAAAGATAAGGTCTGAGCACAGGACAGGCCAAGGTCCAGAGGTAAGAAGGCAGTTGTACCAAGATAGGTTTTATGTTGTTGTTTTCCTTTAAAGATGGAATGATCAGAGAGGCATTGTAGATGTTGCCTAGAGACCTGAGTTACAGGTTTCTATTCTTAACCTTGTCCTCATTTAATGTTTAGCTCTTAGGTAAGTTTTCTAACACCTCTGAAAGACTGTGTACTCTTCTGAAAAATGAACATCCTCTTTACTTCTTTCCATTCAAAACTGTGAAGATAGGAAGAGGTCATATGAATGAAGTAAGCAATCCTCCAAAAATTATACAGCAGTCCTACAAGAACTGAGAGCAGAAATAAGACCCTAATCCTATAGAAACAGATACAGCAAACAAGGACTGAGAAAGGATTAAAGCCCACTATTTTACAATATGCCAGGACCTCATCATCTATGCCTGCTTCAAGACTACCTGCTTCCATGATACACATGCTCATCTATCTAAACCCCAGCCTTGACATATTTTGACTGTTTCCTTCTTATTTTGAAATCTCTACATCTTAGTTCCTGTCAAAAATCACAAGTCTGACATTTAAATGTGAATCTCCAATGCCATTTCTCCCCCACACTGAACTCAAGAGAGTTTAGAGGGAAGCAATGGGTGCAATAATTGCTATAAACTCTAACTATGAAAATACTACACTTGTTAAAATTATTACATATCGTGATGTGAGGTTAAAAACTACCATGTCTTCTTTTGATTTTTGATACTGATGGCAGAAGATACGATTGCTTTTTAGAAGAGACAAAATCACATAGTAGTAAGAAGCATATTCTCTACAGCCAGATTGTTCAGATTTAAATCTTAGATCTATTACTTGCTAACTGAGTGACTTAGAATAAATGATTTAATCTCCCTTTGCAACTGTTTCCTCACCTGCAAAATGGGATAATAGCATCTACCTCATAGAATTCTTGGAAATAATAAATGAAGTAATTCACATAAAACTGTCAGAACAATGCCTAGCACACAATAAATGTTGACTATTATTATATCCAGCACTGGGGTCATGACGAGTCACCTTGTTTTCACTTAATAAAATTTGTAGTTTAAAAGAATGATTGACCAAATGGGTAGCAAATAATGACATAACACTTCATATAACTTCATTTTAATAAAATTACCCCCAGAGAAGCATAACTAAGAGCAACTCAAACAGTGAAAATAAAATGGACATATATGAGAACTGCAATACTCAACAGTAAGCATATTTAAGTGGGGGCAAGTTTCTGTCTGAGGGCCATGGCAAGAGCTCAGAAAACACCTTGCCTGTTACAACGAGAAATTGTCACAAAGGGAAAACTTCAAGGTGTCAGAGAAAAGTTAAAGCATCGAGTCATGAGAGTTACTTCCAAAGAAACAATCCTTTTTGCTGTTTTTCACTTGTGCTTAAAATAGCAAAACAAAAAGCAATGATGAAACTTATTATTTTAATCAAGCGTCTACTTTAAAATCCTGCCTCTCCTCACTCTAACCAAATGCCACTGCAGGAGTGGTTTTGATATTCTGCCACATGTGTGATGAAATGGTTTGGTGTCAGACTTCACCCTGGCAAACAAAGGTCTGTATGGAAACAACCAACTGGCTTACTGAGTCATTGGCTTCCATCTCATTATCTGATGTAGATCTAGCTGATGTGCAGATCTAGTGACGGCAGCCCTGGTTGAGAACATCTGTATTGCCAGGACCATACTGTAAGACAGGGTACAAAAAACAGCCAGCAGGTCAATGCAGATAGGCAGCATTTTTCATTTTTGAGACAGCATTTTCCTCATTCTACAATGTCTGGGACATTTTGCTGTGAATAACGACTTGCCTTCTTCTACACGTGTATATTACAAATTGGTCCACAATATGACTGTACGAATTAATTTTTCCACCAGTAGCATGAGACTTCCATATTTTTTCAACACTCTTGACCTTCTCTTCTTAAACATGTAACTTTTACCACATGGATTAAAAACACAAGATATCTCATTTTAATTTGCAATCCCCTATTGGTTAGTGAGATATATCATCTTTTTATATGGTTAATGACAATTCAATTTCCTGTTCTATGAATTGCCTGTTCATATGCTTTGCTCCTTTTTATGCAGGATTGTTTCTTTCTTTTAGTGATTTATCAGATTTTTCTTCTATAGTCTAGACAATCCTCACTTGGTTTCCTAGATTGTTTTTCTTCTCCAGTCTGTAGGTATTCTTTTTTAGTGTCCTTAGATTGTTCTTTAAAATACTTGTACTTGAAAATAAATTCAAAACATACAGAAATGTTTTAAGAATAATACAGATAACATCTCCCCATATTTTACTCAGATTATTTGTTGTAATTATTTTTATCCTATTTGTATGTATAAAATGTATGTGTGCATACACAATGGGTATGTATATATGATATTTATATATATAAAGGTTCTAAATTTTAATGTAACAAGTATTTTAGTTTTCTTTTTTATGACCTATACTTTGGGGACCTTAAGAAATTATTCCTTAGCCCCTAATTTATTAAAATATTCTTCTATAGCTTCTTCTAGAAATGTAAACCTTTGTTTTTTGTAAAATCATAAATTCACAAATTTTGTGCAGAATATGAGGTCAAAATCTCACTTTTTTTCTAGAGAGTAAAAGAATTTGTATCATTATTAAGTACTTCAGCCATTATCTCCATATTGGTTTATAATTATACTTCTGTCATGGGAGATATATACATACACACACACACACACACACACACACACACACACACACAGATACACATATACACTTAAAGAGACCACTGAAAAAGAGCAGAAACACACACATATAGATATGTATATGTACATATATATATACATACAATATATACAGTATAGTGCATATGCATTTATATATGAACACATATGTGTGCGTATATGGTATGGGTTTGTACACTTTGTGTATATATATGCATGAATATGTATGTATATAATATAAGCATACACGATACATATGTATGTATGTCAGTTTTTGCAAATTCTGTTCTATTGTTCTATTATTTTGTTTAATAATTTAGCTAATAGTATAGTGCTGTAAATGCTGTGCTTTCAAAATATGTCTTACCTTCATAAATGTCTCCTATTTTGCTATTCTTCAGTGATATCTTGATTTCTTTTTTCTGTCCATTTTCATCTTCTATTGCCATCTTCTTAAACAACAGCTGGTTAAATTCCACAAAATAATTTCTTGTATTTTATTTATTTATTTATTTTGAGTCAGAGTCTCACTCTGTCGCCCGGACTGGAGTGCAGTGGCACGCTCCTGGCCACCGCAGCCTCTACCTGCTGGGCTCCGGCGATCCTTCCACCTCAGCCTTTCAAGTAGCTGGAACTACAAGCGTGCACTGCCACTCCTGGCTAATTTTTTTGATTTATTGTAGAGATGAGGTCTCGCCAAGTTGCCCAGGCATGTCTCCAACCTGCGGGCTCAGGCAATTCACTCACCTCAGCCTCCCAAAGCACGGGATTACAGGCTGAGCCACCGAGCCCGGCCTCTTGTATTTTATTGTCTTTAGTTTATTTAAATATTCATTTGGAAATTATGATTTCTGGCATTCATTCTTGCCACAGTATATTGCTTCATTTGTCAAGTTTTCTTATCCTTCAATAATATTCTATTATTTTCTCCACAGAAGTCCAATATATGTTTTGCTAAGTTTATCACTGTGAACTATATATTTCTTTTTTGGCCCTCATTGCATTGGCTAACACCTGCAAAATGAGGTTAGAACAAGTAACCTCTGATTTGACTCTTACCTATAGTGGGCATCCTTTCAATTTGTCTTCAAAAAGCGTTTTGATTCTTGTAGTTTACTTGTAAAGGGTTTTCACTATTTGAGAATATCCTTTTTCTTAATAAGTTTAATGCATTTTATCATAAATGTTTCTGAGTCTTTTATGTGATTATGTTTTTCTTAATTATGTTAATATATATGTTTTTCTTAATTATGTTAATATAGCAGACTGTATCTTTTTTCATATTGGGATAAACATTATTTATTTGAAATATCTCTATTTTCCAGCACGGAAGACTTTGATTTGCTAATGTTTTATTTAAGATTTCTGTATCTGTATTCATATAAAATAATTCTCTACATATTCTAGTTTTTTCTTATCTAATTTGGTGTCAAAGTTATATTTATTGGCATACTGTTTAAAGCTATGTACCAAATCTAATGTTACCACTTTCCTTTTGTATTGTGACTTTTCCTTTAGCTTATTATCTTACTCAAAATTTTTGTGTTATTTCTTTTCTCCCCCCAAAATACAGGGAATTACTTCTGAGAAGCTAGGGTTTTGCATTTTTATTTATTTTAACACATTTCATTTTTTATTTATTTCTACTTGTTTTTGGGCCTTCTTTTGTTCTTTTATAGCTTTCTGAATATATCACTTCACTATTTCCAGTCTCTCTCTTTTTTAAAAATAAAGATGTTCAAAATATAAAATAAACCCTAACTTACACTTTCATTGTATTGCTAAGCTTGGCCATATTTCTCCTTCATTGTTGTTCAGCTCAAAATGTGTTGTATTCCCTGAGATTTTTCACTTTAACACATAAATTAATTGAAAGTGATTGTGAAAATTACCAAATGTCATCAAGTTTTACATTATTTTTAACTTTTACTGTTAATTAATCACATTATCTCCTCATATGATAATTATATGATATATATTGAGACTCCATAGTGGCATAATAGATGATTAATTTTATAAATGTTTCATATGTACTTGAATAAATGTATTTATTTCATATTTACGTATATATACATATATCATATATAATTACATGTACTGATTACACTTCAAGTTTCTTGTTTTTACAATCTATTTAACTGTAATTTTTGACAGATGTGTGTTAACATCTCTCATATGACTGGGAAGTAGTTATTATGTCACTTTTGCTTTATATTTTGAAGCCATGCTTTTCTGTTACTAGATTATGACTCTCTGAACTATAACTATTATAACTTCTGAATGGAGTAGTACTTTAATTATTATTTAGATTTCTATGACAATCAGTTCACTTTCCATAAATTCCACTTGTACTGTAATAATTTTGCTATGCCATATATCTTTGTTTGGAATTTGACTTATTTTTATTTTTTTATTTTCAAATTTTATGTAGGTTTATTGTAGGTATATCTTTTGCAAAAGGCATAGTAGTGAGCTATATTTTAAAAGTATATGAAAGACTTCATCTTTAAGTAATGAGTTTAACCTATTTACTTTTATTGTGTGATAAATATTCTTAGAATTATTTGTATCATTATTTTTTCATTTTATCATTAACACTTCCTTTTCTTATTTCTCATTCTCTATCATTTTTATATCAATGAATTTTTTTTTACATTTGCCATTTCCAAAACTGTAGATTGTATTTCCTTTATCTTAAGGGCTGGTTTATCTTAATATTCATTCTTGACCATTCATTTTTCTTCAAAGCCTTTAGATTTTCATTATTTTTAAACCCTTATTAAAATAAGAAGAACCTCAGTACTCTTCAATCATGCATTGAAAAACCTCCAGATAAAAAACAATCGTTATTTAATTTCTTTAAATTGCTTTTCTTCACATTTATCAGTTTATTCTATCAATTTCAATGTTCAATATTGTTTCTTTTATCCCACACTTTTGTTCTCTTTTATTCTCATCACATTTTATTTAAAGAACATGATTGTGGCAATCCCTCTTACTCATTTTTTATGAAAAATATCAGTATTGTGTAATGGTTAAGAGCTTATTCTCTGATGACAAATTGGGCTAGATCTGTCTCTATAATTATTAGCTGTATGATACTGGAAAGTTACTTAACAATTCTGCATCTTAATGTAACAATGTAATAATAATTTCTAGGTCATAAGGGAAAATAGAAATAAGATAATACATATAAGGGGCGACAATGCTTGGTATATGAAAAACATGCAATAAATGTTTGCTCTTTTATTACTACTCTGCCTTTGACCCTCTTGTTCATTTATTAATTTAGAAATAATCTTAAGTTTACCAAATGTTGCAAAAGTATGTACCAATAATTTTTTTACTGAACCATTTAAAAGCACATTGCCAACATAATGCTTCAATTTAGTGTCTATTTTTACAAACAGAATTTTTTTACATGACCACAATAAATTGACACAATCAGAAGATCAACAGCTATATTACCACTAAACCTCCCATCCCATTCAAATATCCTTAATTGTTACAGTAATTTTCTTTATGGGAAAAAATTCAGTTTAAAGTCATGGATTGCACTTAGTTGTCATATTTTGTAATTTGGAATAGTTCCTGATGCTTTCCTTGATTTTTATGTTTTTTCACACTTTTAAATCTGATAAAGTTATTTTGAAAAATGCCGTTTTTATCTTGTTTTATCTAATGTTTCCTTATAAGTAGATTCAGGTTATAAATTCTTCGAAGTACTATTACAGGAAAAATATTGCATTCTTATTGCATCTTATCGGGGGCACACAATCTCAATTTATTCCATTACCAATAACCACAGTGATCACTTGTTTCAAGTGGTATCTGCCGGTTTTCTTCATATAAAGTGACTTTTTTTTCCTTTTGTGATGTGGTGTATTGTTACACGTTAGCTAAGCTTGAACTCTGGTTTTCAGATTCCTTTCCCTGTATGGTTCTAAGCTAGGACTGGCCACAAGAAAAACCTAAGCTAGGTGGAAGGCAGATGTGAAGTAGCGTCCACGTTTATGCTGGGAAGGTCTGTATCCTATCAGGTGCTATTGCACCTCGTGAACATTCTCACAAATCTGCTTTCTTGTCTGGTTAACATGACCAGCATCAGAATTCACAGCTTCTTCAGATCCTGCTGGAACTGTGCTAGATGCATGTTTAGTTTTGTGATGAATATCAGCTTCTCCTGCAGATCATCTCATCAGTGTTGAATACAGTTAGAGACTGACATGAGATCCAACTTACAGGCTCCATTTTTATCTTGTTGTCCCCACTTTCCAACCATGTTGCTTTCCTGACTGTCTGCAGTGATGACTCTTGGTCCAGCATCAGAGGCAAAAGTCAAAGTCATGTATAAGCTGCCTTACCAGAACATGTGATTGCATAATCTCTACAATAAATTCTTTGTTCCATAGCACTCCTAGTACTTCTATTTCTCTGATCAAATGCAGACTAATAAAAATGTAAAAATATTTATCAGTCTATTTTTAAAAAACATTAATATAGCTTCCATTCCAAGCCAAAACTATGCGGTCCATCCTTGTCTTCTTCTTTCTATATTATAACTCCCTTCTATAATAGTGAGAAGTATAGCTTCTTTTAGAATTACTGGGTTTACTTACTTGATTAATTTTCCTGAATATAACCAATTTCTTGTGGGTATCATTGCCCCCTCCCCAGTGCAAATGCCCTCCTCAACCCATCAGTCCCAGACACCAAAGCCAGCTTATTTCTTCACATAAGCACCTTCCTTACTCTGTTTGGCCTTTGGCATTCCATGTCCTGCGAGTCTTCTCACTCCATTAGTATGCTGGGACCATATTCTTGGACTGCACTGCCATCCATGTCTACTTTTTTTCCCATTCTGCTCAGGCTCTGAGACCTTGCACATCCACTTTCATTTCTATCTCTTACCCCACATATGATTTGGACACCTGTGTTGTTTCGTCCCATCTAATGGGTTGAGGACTGAATTTTTCAAGAAAGATAAGAAAAAAGAAGAGGAAGAAAACTTCCTCTTTTGTTTTAAGATAGTTCATTTTGAATAACTTTCCTTTTTAAAACTAGTATTTGATTTATTAAAGTTATAAATTACAAACTTGGTTAATTTAAGCCTTTAAGTTCAGATTTTATATACTTTACTATTTTAAAATTAAGTATTTTTCTTTTAAAGATGACATTTTCTTTTATTTGTTTTCAGATTAAAATTCAATTAAATCAATTTGAGCAGATTAAATTCCTCTAAACAATTTGTTCCATTGATAATGAAGTTATTAAATTGCCTTAAACTTAAAACTTTCATTCGTATATTTAACATATTTGATACCTTAGTCCTTCAAATATTCAAGAGGGCAGACTTATAATCCAAAGGAACAAAATTTTCTGAACACTTTATCAGCTCTTATAGACCTAATAAATTAAACTTATAAATATGAAGAAATATAGTACCTTAAGCTTTGAAGCATTTTTCGTAAAATTGCAAAACTCTCCAACACCTGAGACATTAAAATCACAAGACCTAATAGATCAGATTTGCATAGATATTACAAACATTTAAAATAATAAACATGAATTATCTTAAAGTAAATATTAAAATAATATTAAGGGTATCATATTCTACAACTTCTGTACTTAATTCTGAAGTTCCCAGAGTTGTAATGTTATTTAGCTAAGTTTAAAAATACACATTTTAAAATTAGACAGATTGAAATCAGGATTTCAAATAGATATTAATACTTTTATATTCATTGTAGCACTATTTATAATAGCAGAGATGTGGAAACAGTCTAAATGACCATTAACAGATGAACAGATAAAGATAATTGGTATTTACATGCACTGGAATACTACCTTAAATAAAGAGAAAATTCTGCAATATGCAAAACATGAATGAACCTCGAGGCCATTATTCTACGTGCAGTAAGCCAGTCACAGAAAGACAAATACGACATGATTTCAGTTATATGAGATATCTAAAATAGTCAACTTCATAGAATCAAAAAATGGAATAGTTGTTGCCAGGGACTGAAGCACTGTAAGGGGATGGGGAGTTAATTATGAATAGGGCTAGTTTCAGTTAAGCAAATGAATAAGTTCTAAAGATCCACTATACAACATTGTACCTCTAGTTAACAATAATGTATTATACACTTAAAAATATGTTACGAGGAAAAATTTCATGTTATGTGTTCACACCATAAGAAAGCAATGATGAGGCCAAACTTCTGTATTATACAATGGTAAGAAAAATTGTCAAGGGGTCAACTAGAAATCCTACAGAAAATAATTTCTTTTTTTTTTTAAAGTGGGATTTATTGAGAGAACAGAAAAGCTCCCACAGTGGGAAGGGATCTGAGGGGGGTCGCACGAAAATAATCTCTCACAGTAACCAAAATGACCCTACGTATAAAGAAAGCAACCAATATTAAGAAACAACAAAGAAGAAAAAGGAGAAGGAGAAGAAGAAAGCAACTCTAATCAGAGTATAAAAATATAAGTTCACCTTTCAAATGATGAAGAAAATTAGTGACAACCTAAATTAAGTTTCTATCTGCCCAAATCAGAATATAAAACATGTAAAGGCTGACTGGAAAAGGAGTTGCATGACTAAATCCCAGTTGAGAGTGTAAATTTATTTCTGGGCAACAATGGACAGTGATTATAAGAATTAGCCCCAAAGAATTATAAGATTTGGGTAGAATCACTCTGAAACTTTGTGGTCTTCAGGTATCCAACCAGAGTGGCATGCCTGGCCTCTGAGCAAACATCCCAAAATACCAAATTTTTCAATCTGGTATTTGCAATCTGTTTACTTTTAAAATAACTTTCTACCTCCTGCTTTGTTTCTTTTGCTAAGGATTGTTTTGGCTATTTGTGGTTGCTCATGTTTCCATATGAATTTCTGTATTGTCATTTCCAGGTCTGAGAAAAATATACTTAATAGGTATTGCGTTGAATCTGTACATTGCCTTTGGTAAGATGGACATTTTAACAATGTTAATTCTTCCTATCCATGAGAAAGGAATGCTATTCCATTTGTCTGTGTCTTCTTGGACTTCTTTGAGCAGTGTTTTATAGTTCTCATTGTAAAGTTCTTTCACTTCTCTGGTTAGAAAGATGCCGAGGTATTTCACTTTTTTGGTGTCTATTGTGAATGGGATTGTGCTTTTAATTTGGGTTACTGCCTGCTTGTTGTTGGTGTATAGGAATGCAACTGTCTTTTGCACATTTATTTTGTACCCTGAGACATTGCCAAAGTCTTCCATCAATGCAAGCAGGTTTTTGACAGATTCTCTTGGATTTTCAAGGTATAGGATCATATAATTAGCAAAGAGGGATAACTTAACCTCCTCTTTTTCCTATTTGGATACCCCTGATTTCCTTCTCTTGTCTAATTGCCCTAGCTAGGACTTCCAACATAATGTTGAACAAGAGGGGTGAGAGTGAAAAGCCTTGCCTTGTTTCAGTTTTCATGGGAAATGCATCCAGTTTCTGTCCATTTAGCAATATGTTAACAGTGAGTTAATCATAGATGGCACTTACTGTTTTGAGGTATTTTCCTTCTACACCTAGGTGTTTTAGGGTTTTTATTAAGAAGGGATGCTGGACTTATTCAAAAGCTTTTTCTGCATCTAATGATATAATCATGTGGTTCTTGTTTTTACATATGTTGATGTATTTAATTACATTTATGATCTTGTGAATGTTGAGCCATCCCTTCAACCTGGGGATGAAGCCTACTTGGTCATGGACTTCAAATTTTACTATAAGGCTACAGTAACCAAAACAGCCTGGTATTGTTACAAGAACAGGCACATAGACCAATGGAACAGGATAGAGATTCCGGAAGCAAAGCCTCAATTTCTCAACCAACTCATCTTTGACAAAGCCTCCAACAACAGCCACTGGGGAGAGGAGAATCTATTCAGTAAATGGTGCTGGGAAAACCGGCTGATCATATGTAGAAGATTGAAACAGGACCCCTACCTAACCCTATACACAAAAATTAACTCTAAGTGGATAAAAGTCCTAAACATAAAACCTCAGACTATAAGAATCTTAGAAAATGCAGGAGTCATCCTTATGGAAACTGGAACTGGCAATCAATTCCTATTCAGAACCCTAAATGTCCATGTAGTATGAACTCAGATCATACTACAAAAAAGATACCTGCTCACGTATGTTTGTTACATCTCTATTCATAATAGCAAAAACATGGAACCAACCATGTTGCCCATTGAAGCTGGACTGGATTTAAAAAAATGTGGTACATATACACAATGAAATATTATGCAGCCATAAAGAGAACAAACATATGAACTTCACAGCAACTTGGATGGATTTAGAGTCGATCATACTCAGTAACCTATCACAGAAACAATATGATAGTCAAGTGGGACATCATCAAACTAACGAGCTTCTGCAAAGCAAAAGAAACCATCAAGAGAGCAGGGAGACAGCCCACAGAATGGGAAAAAATATTTGTCAAATGTATATCTGACAAAGGCCTAACATCTAGGATCTACAAGGAACTCAAATACGCCAAAAGGAAACAACCAAGCAACCCCATTAAAAAGTGGGTAGAATGCATGAATAGACACTTCTCAAAAGAAGATATATGGGCAGCCAACAGACACATGAAAAAGTGCTCAGCCTCACTCATCATCAGAAAAATGCAAATCAAAACCACACTGAGATACCACCTAACCCCAGTAAGAATGACCATCATTAATACAAACAAACAAAACCAGATGCCGGTGAGGATGCAGAGAAAAAGGAACGCTTTTACACTGCTGGTGGGAATACACTAGTGCAACCTCTTTGGAAGACAGTGTGGCAATTTCTGAAAGAACTAGAAATTGACCTTCCATATGACCCAGCAATTCCTCTATTTGGAATATACCCGGAGGAACTCAAATCATACTACAAAAAAGATACCTGCTCACGTATGTTTGTTGCAGCTCTATTCATAATAGCAAAAACATGGAACCAACCATGTTGCCCACTGAAGCTGGACTGGATTAAAAAAATGTGGTACATGTACACAATGAAATATTATGCAGTCATAAAGAAGGACAGACATATGGACTTCGCAGCAACTTGGATGGATTTAGAGTCGATCATACTCAGTAATCGATCACAGAAACAAAGAACAAAGTACCATATGTTCTCACTCCTAAGCGAAACTTGAATAATTATAATACTATAAGAAATGGACTGGCAGTAATGAGAAACTGTCAGGGAAGGGGTGGTGGGAGTGGCAGTTGAGGGAAAACTGCTAGGGGAGGAAAGGGTACACCTCATCATCAAGGGTACCTGCATTATCAGCATTTGTATACCTAACCCTGAATTGTACCCTACATCTTTATAATAAAAAAAAATAGCTTTCTAAATTAAGATGTTCTTTGTGACACTGATCTGCCCAGCACTCAGTTGCTGCCAGCTCTCTCCCTGGCTGGGTGCCCAGCCCAGTCTCGGGCTGCAGCCTGGGAAGGCCTGCCACACCTGTCCCTCAGAACTACCGGCTCGATTCCCTCCTGGGATGCCCCAACAGGCCCAAGACCACTGCTGCCCACTCAGGCCCCCAGTGCCTGTGCCTCCGGCTCTGCATCGCCACCCGAACTGAAGCACCCAAAGCTGCGGCCAGTGCTCAACCCTCGGAGTTCCAGGCCCCCACCTTAGGTTCCGGCTCCCCACCCAGCCACATCTCAAGCCGCTGTCGCCCAGGGAGGCTCTAGGTGACTGTCACTCAGAGATACCAGCTCCATTCCTGGCTGAAATGCCCTGTGGGGGGCCCAAAGCTGCTGCCACCTGCCCTATCCACAGATGAGTCTAGTGGAGAGAAAGGATCAGTGAAAGAGGAGCCGCCCACCGCAGCCATTTTTCAGGCGGAGATTTGCATTGCCCCACCCATCTATGAGCAGCCTCCACCTTGGTTTCTAAGGTAACCTCGCCAAATAGGAGACAAAAGGCCCTCCCCTACGCTGAATCAGAATCAGTTCTGTGGCAGACCTCTCAGGCAGCAAGCCAAGGGAACCAACCCAACCTTTGAGTAAGTCTATCTGCCTGCAAAGGGGAGAGGCTAGAGACCAGAGTTGAAGAACTTTAGACACTCAGGAAAGACGCCAGAGCTAGTCTGGTTTCTTATTTTGATTTTTTATTTTATTGTTTTGACTATTTGTTTTGCTTACTTTTGTTTGCTTTTTGAGTTAGACTACTTGGTTGTGTTGGGGAAAAGCATATCAAAAGGCATGAATTTATTGAACTCTCTTTGTGTGAT
>CAUYQG010172914.1:0-14393 GCA_963574415.1 Tarsius wallacei
AAAAAAAAAAAACCATACAAAAGGTCAGCAAATTGAAAACCTGTTTATTTGAAAGAATAAACAAGATTGTGATAGACAACTGGCTAGATTAACGAGAGAGACAGAGTGTGAGAAAGAGAGAGAGACTATCCAGACAAGTACAATCAAAAACAAAAAAGATGATGTTACAACTGATCCCAAAGACATACAAAAGATTCTCAGGGATTACTATAATCATCTGTACACATGCAAGCTAAAAATCTGGAGAAAATTGATACATTCCTGGAAACACATAACTTCCCAAATTTGAAAAAGGAAGAAATTGAAACTCTGAACATATTAATGAACAGATCAACAACAAGCCATAAAATTGAATTAGTACTCAAAGATCTACCAACCAAAAGTAGTCCTGGACCAGATGGATTCACATTTGAATTCACCAGACATACAAGGAAAAAGCTGGTACTAATCCTACTGAAACTATTCCAAACAAGCAAGAAGAAATGATTCCTTCCTCACTTACTCATTCTACAAAGTCAATATCATCCTGATGCCAAACTCTAGCAAACACACCACAAAGAAGGAAAGCTATAGGCAAATAACCCTGATGAACATATTTCTGAAGAAATGTAGTTGCTCCACTTCTTGGTCCTCACATTTAATGCTTTTTAAAAAAATAAGTAATTTCAGTTATTCTAAAAGGCCATTGTGGGTTTTATTTGTGCTTCCCTTATGGTTAATGATTAAACAACTTTTTTTGTGTATGTTTATTGGCCATTTATATATCTTCTGTAAAATATCTGTATAAACTTTTTGTCATTTGGAGGGGTTAGGTTTCCTTAGTATTAAACAGTTGTAAGATTTTTTTTTTTCATATTCTGGAGTCAAATCCATCATCAAATACATGGTTTGTAATATATACTTATAATTTCCTCCTAGTCTTTTAATTTTTTAGTGCTATCACTTGAAAAATAGATTTAAGTTTTGATAAAGTTCAATGTATCAGTTATTTTAAAATGTTAATTTATGACTTGTCTAAGAAATCTTTGACTATTCAAAGTTTTTTGTTTTTTTTTTGAGTTGGAGTTTCTGTTGCCCAGCCTAGAGTGTAGTAGCACTCTCACAGCCACTGCAACCTTGATCTGCTGGGCTCAGGTGATCCTTCTGCCTCAACCTTCCAAGTAGCTGGAACTACAGGTGTGCGCTACCATGCCTGGCTTATTGTTTGATTTATTGTAGAGACAAGGTTTCACAAAGTTGCCCAGGCTGATCTCGAACCCCTGAGCTCAGACAATCCTCTCACCTCAGCCTCCCAAAGTCCTGGGATTACAGACTTGAGAAACCACGTCTGGAGATATATTTTAAATTTAATTTTATGTATGGACTTAAGTAAAGGCTAAATGTCTATTAAAAATACAAATATCTGGGTGGCGGAGGTGAGAGGATTGCCTGAGCCCAAGATCAACCTGTGCAACTTGGTGAGACCTCGTCTCTACCAATAAATCCAAAAATTAGCTAGGAGGTGTAGCCTGTAGTTCCGGCTACTTGGAAGGCTGAGGTGGAAGGATCACCTGAGCCCAACAGGTCAAAGTTGCAGTGGCCTTGAGCGTGCTACTGCACTCTGACTCAAAAAAAAAAAAAATCTAGTTGAATCAGTATTATTTTTATTCCTTTCTTAAAATTTAAATCATAATATATTTGGACTTGTTTTTCCATTAAGCTCTAAATCTATACTAATAACAATACTACATTTGATTATTTTCACTTTATTGTAAAATTTAAATTATTATTATATTATTGCATGTCCTCCAACTTTATATTTCTTTTTGAAAGTTGTTTTATTTTAGGTTCTTCGCATTTTCATATAAATTTTGGAATCAGTTTTTGAATTTCTATTTTAAAAGACTTTGTGATTTTTATCAGAATTTTAGTGAGTATATCAATTAGAGGAAAATGGTCATCTTAATATTGAGTCTTTTAGTTTGTAAATATTTTCCTCTGCCTACTCATTTAGGTATTCTACAGTTTTTTTCAGCACTATCTTATAGTTCTAGGCATATAAGTTTTGCTGTATTTTGCTAAATTTATTTCTATTCATTTCATATTTTTGGATGAACTAGTATATGGTATTGTCATACATTAATTTTATTTTATAACTGTTTATTTCAATTACTTAGAAATGCAGTTGGTTTTTGCATAGTAACTACATATCTTGTAGCCCTGTCAAATTTATTTAAGAGTTCTTGTAAATTTATTTCATTGGAATTCCTAGTGGTTTTTACATATAAAATCATGTCATCTGTGATTATAGACATGTTTACTTCTTCCTTTTCTATATGTGTGTACATTTAAGTTATTTTTTCTAATCTGCTTTTAATTCTAGTGAATACAGTTTCATATTTCAAATATTGTATTTTTAATACTAGTAGCTTCATTTGTTTTTTGCTTAGTTTCTATATCTATCTCAAAATTACTCATGCCTTCACCCATAATGTCTACAATTTCCTGTAACTTCTTTAAATATATGTTCTTATTATTTAAATATCTCTGTGGTAATTGTAAAATCTAAATAATCCATTAGTCTGCTTTTGCAAACTATATTTTTATTGATTTAGAATTATACTTTCTTGTTTATTCATGTCTATAATACTTTGTTTCATATTGAACTGTTATAGCCCAATTTTGAAAAAGGAGATGCCAACATGCAGAGAGTCAAAATATGAGTGCTTTACTAGCTGGCGATCAAGAGTGGCTGGTGCCAGAAAGGTCTCTTGACCCCAGATGAGGCAAACAAGTGGGTTTATAAAGGCAAAAATTATATAAGCTGTACAATTTGATTTACATTTTCTTGGCAGAACATTTGATTGCAAAAGGGTACAGATAGCTACAGAATTTGCAACTAGGGAGTTTCCAAGCACCAAAGGGAACAGGAATGTGGGTGTGTGGTGTGATTATGACAAGGTTACACTAGGGGGTCATCTCTAGGTTAAGATGGAAGATCTGTTACAAAGTGGAGTTACTTATGTCAAGCAAGCTATTACAGGCTATAGGTTTTGCAGATAGATATTTCATTTCTCCCTTTTATTTGTTCATGGGTCAATGCATTGATTTATCAGTCATAGATATATTAATATACTAGGGTCTTATATACATAAGTTTTATAGAACTGATTCGTTGTTTGGCAAAATGAATAATCCAATTTATTATGCAGGGCCTTATAAGTAGACTGAGAAGGAGAAGTATGAGAGTTCCAACCAGACTGGTAACAAGAGTGGTTAGTCATGGGTTCCAATCAAATAAGGATTGGAACCAGGATTTATTATTTTCTCTCTCTTTTTGTCGCCTGTCTACACTTTCTCAGACCCTTTGGAGAGTATCTTTAATAACCCCTGATTGGTTGGCATAGAAGCAACAAGCTTCTCTGAGGGCTACACAGAGTCTTTCTTGGGACAGGAAAAGTAAGTCTAGGCCTCTTCGATTTTGGAGGACAACATCAGCCAGGGAATCTACCTGTTCGTGGATTTGATTCATGGCAAATTATAGATTTCCAAAGTCTGCATCAATTTCTTTTGCAAGGCTAGATAGACCCAGTTTTCCACAGACCAGAGCAGCGGTGCTGATTGCAACCATTCAGCTACACTTAGCCTGACTAAGGCAGGTACTAACAAGGGAGCAACACATTTTGAGCAAGCAATTGGAAGACCAGGGGGATTGAGTAAGAAGACTCCTTCAGGACTGCTATAAGCATAAACCTGAAGTAACACATGAATAAGTAATATATAGGGTAGACTGATTGATTAACTTTTTGGTAGTAGCACACTTTGTAAAACCTGTAGAACTAGCTAATCATGTATTGGCAGGGGCCACGTAGGCCATGGATTTGTCCATGGTTACAGTGAGGGATAAGTTACAAATATCAGAGAATGGAGAAACTGTTAGATTGAAACCTGGAGTTATAAGGTAGGAGGCTTTACCAGTTACATTACCTAGAGTAATGTGAACCATTTCTGGAGAGCAGTTAGTTCTCCAGATGATAGGGGTTTCAACTCCTAGGCCCACATAGTAAGGGGGTTTTGACTTTAAACAAAGTCCGCAATCTGAGGCTGACTGGGGCATAGTGGTATTAAGCAGATGGGGCATATTAGTCAGCATAGGAAAAAGACTAGGAGGTTGGCAAATCAGGTTTGGAAGTGGTCGAGGTGAACTCGGGAGCTGTTGATGTGAACCCAGGGTAGTGACTTGGTTGGCAGAAGGCAGAGACTGAGGCAGAGGCTGGTGGTAATTGAACAAGGGATCCTTCAGTTCTGCCAATGGCCCTACTGGTTTGGCCACAGTTTTGTAGGCAAGTGTGCACTGCTGGATAGTGAATAAGGTGTCACAGTCATAACCATTCATGTAAAGTCATATACCCCAGGTATTTCCTGTACTCCAGGAATAATGAAGAGGATTAGTAACTTTTATGTATATAGGCCATTCTAGACTGGCATCCGACCAAAGGGTGATTTCAGAGGTATGATTCGTTCCCCCACTATAAGTTGAAATGGTGACACAATCCAGTCTGGACAAAAGGAATTATTTTCCTGAGCACATTTTCAGTCAGTGGGGTTACTAGGGCAGAGGTATGTCTACATCCTTTATATAATTGGGGTTTGCCCACTGTGTATATGATTCAGTGTAGTAAGGGTTTTGTTTAGTCAATAAATTGATTATTCCAGACAACTTCCCAGATAGACATTCTTTTTCTATTTGTAGCAGTTCAGGAAGGTTTACTTTAAACTGGACCAGAGGTGAGCCATGGGTCCAGTTTTGAATTGCTAGGACCTTTCCTGTTGAAAAAGAGGTTACAGAAAAGGTATAGACGGTATGGTAAGCCATTCCAAAAGAGGGAAAACAGATGAAGAGGCAACACCAGAACATAGTAGGGCAGTGAAACATCCTACATATGAGAGATAGGATAATATTAACAGAAACTTTTCACCACATTTCCATTCTGTGGGGGCTACAGAGACTAGGCCTATGCCTAAAGCTAATGCAAGTGGAATGAATAAGGCAAGGGTTAAGGGGTGATAACAATATATTCAGTGAATTATTGACCAGTAAAACAGTCTAATCCGGGCAGTCAGAATCTCATGTTTTGGCTGTGCGTTGGTTGGTCAGTCTGTGGTACAGTTGAAGCAGGATGGCAAGCTCAGAAGGTGATTTTTAGAGGATTGTCAGTGTCCCTGGCTGTTGTCCAGTTGACTTAGCAGGTTGGTGGAGCAATGTCACATTCCTTAGGTCTTTTGACTCATGAGTAATGAATCCAGGGCAATATTCTGTCAACCTTGAGTGCCATGGAGTGGTGAGGATGATGACAAAGGGTACCTTCCAGGCTGGGGTCAGTCCTTCTTTCTGGAACTTCTTGACAAAGACCAAATCCCCAGGCTGAAATGGATAGCAAGGCATGGAAAACAGAGTTGGTGGGACAGCACAGACATCGGAGTGGACAGCAGTCTGAACCGGTTGGAGGAACTGGAGATACTTTAACAGAGACTGATTAGTGATTTCTTCAAGAATGGGATCCTGCAACTGGGGTAACAGGGGAGGGGGTCTCGAAAACATGATTTCATATGGAGTAAACCCAGTCTTGTATGGGGTGCATCAGGCTGGAAGTAGAGCTAGAGGCAAAAGGCTTAACCATTTTTCACTGGTTTCTATTATTAATTTGGTTAAAGTACTTTTTAAAGTTTGGTTCATGCATTCTACCTGTCCAGAGCTTTGTGGTCGGTAAACACAATGTAATTTCCAGTCAATGTTTAGCGCTTTACTAACCAGTTGAACTATAGACGAGGTAAAGGCAGGACCATTATCAGAGCCAATAGACAGAGGGAACCCAAACTAGGAATAATTTCATGTAATAAAAACATGGTAACTGTAAAAGCGGTTTCATTTCTTGTGGCAAAAGCTTCTACCCATCCAGAAAAAGTATCTACAAATACTAACAGATAGGGGTACCCCACATGAGGGGGCTTTATCTCAGTAAAGTCTATCTCCCATTTTTCTCCAGGGCTCTATTCTCAGGCTCTGATGGCATCTGATGGACTTGGGCCTTGTTTTGCATTTACTCGGGCACAGGCAGGGCCCATTTTGGCTGCTGTGGCAGCTAGGCTTTTTAAATCATTGATATGATAATAATGATTTAATAACTCAGTCATTTTAGTACCTCCGAAGTGGGTAATGGAATGTAGTTGTTTTACCAGGGTGTGCCCGAGGGTTGCAGGCAAAACAATTTTAGAGTCTTTAACCCACCATTTTGTGGGCTGTTTGTGAGCTCCTGCCAAGTCTCTTGTTTCTCTTCTTCCTGAGTGTAGGTAGGCTGTTTTGGGAGAGAAGGACCTGGAAAAGTTTTAGTTAGCAGGATAGTTAGGGGCTCAACTGGAAGTTCCACTGCCTCTTGAGTTGCTCTATTCCCAGGCAGTGTCCAGTTGCTACTGGAGCATCCAATTTTTGGTGTCCCCTGCAATGAATGACAGCTACTTCCTTGGGGAGCCATATGGCCTCTAGGAGGACTAAACTTTCTTCTTTGTTCTTTATAGTCCCACCCACCACAGTAAGAAGTCCTTATTCCTTGTCGATCATGGCATGGACATGGAGAGTAGTGAAAGCATACCTGCTGTCAGTATAAATATTCACCTGTTTCCTGGTTCCCCAGCATAGGGCCTGGATCAAAGCAATTAACTCAGCCTTTTGAGCCCATGTGCCCTTAGGCAAAGACTGTGACCAGATTATGTAGGGAACCATGGTTACTGCTGCACCAGCCTTACAAACTCCTTCTATTGCCAGACTGCTGCCATCCATGAATAGGTCAGCATTAGCCTGGCTTAAAAGAGTGTCCCAAAGATCAGATCAATTGGCTTGAGAGATGTCCAATACATCCTCATAGTCATGAATTGGTGTTTCCGGATTATCATCAGGCAGTAGGGTTGCTGGGTTGAGGCTCTGAGTGGGAGAAAACGTTAGTCTAGGCTGGTCAAGTAGGAGGCATTGATACTGTGTGATGCGTGTATTTGACATCCAGAGGCCAGAGGCTCCCCGGACCAGAGTCTCAACAGCATGGGGAACAGTTAAGTCCAGGTTCTGGTCGAAAGTTAATTTGTCTGCTTCCTTAACTAGTATGGCTGTAGCTGCAATGGCCTGAAGACAAGAGGGGCAGCCAGAGGCCACTGGGTCCAGTCGTTTTTACAAGTAAGTCACTGGTCACCTCCAGAGTCCTAAGGCCTGGGTGAGAACCCCTTTTGTAATTCCCTGCTGCTCATGAATGAACAAGTGAAAAGGCTTGGTGACATCTGGGAGGGCTAAAGCCAGGGCTTGAGTTAGAGCCATCTTTAATTGCTGAAATGCTTGTTCTTCAGTAGCAGTCCAGTCTAGGGGCTAGTCCCCTGCAGTAGCTATGTATAGAGGTTTAGCAATTTCAGCAAACTTTGGGATTCATAACCGGCAATACCCCACTGTCCCCAGAAATTCTTGTATGTGTTTTTTTGTTGTTGACATGGGAATTTGGAGGATGGCTTCTTTCCGGGCCAAGGTTAGGGTTTGCTTACACTTTTTTAGCCAGTATGTCAGGTAGGAGAGTTCAGTGGAGCAGAATTGTACCTTTTTAGCTGACACACGGTAGCCCAGGTCTTGAAGGGGCTGTAACAGAGCCTTAGTACCTCTTAAACAAGTGTCCAAGTCTGCTGCTATGAGCAAGAGGTCATATACATATTGAAGCAGAGTACATGCAGGGTGTAAGTCATGGAACCCTAACAAATCCTGTTGTAAGGCCTCCATAAAAAGTGTTGGGGAGTTATTGAACCTCTGGGTCCAGGTTAGCTGACTGGTATCCCCTGAGTCAGGATCTGTCCCTTCAAAAACAAAGATGGGTTGACTGACAGGGGACAAGGGAATGGAAAAGAAAGTATCTTTTAATTCCAACACAGTGTACACCTGATGATGAGGAGGAAGTAAACTGAACAATGTGTATTGGTTGGGAACTGTAGGATGAATTGTTTCAACCCACTAATTAACTTCATTTAAGTCCTGGACTGGTCAATAATCAGAAGTTCCTGGCTTTTTAACGGGTAGGAATGGAGTGTTCCAGGTAGATTAACAAGGTGTCAGAATGTTAGCTGCTAAAAGTCTTTTAATATGAGGAGCACTTCCTTTGCAGGCCTGTAAACTCATGGGATATTGATGAACGTGAACAGGAGTGGCTGATGCCAACAAACTCACAACTGAAGGGTGATGCTTTGCCAGTCCTGGCAGGTTGGTCTCTGCCCAGACTGAAGAAAACTCCTGCTATAACTGTAGAAGCAAATCTGACAAGACATTTTCAGTGGGAGAATTAGAAGAAGCTAAGAGGTATTCTTCAGAAAGCAGAACAGTGACTAGCATTTGATAGGTGGTGTCAGTAGGAATGTACATTTTAATTTCATCAGGTGGGAACATAATAGTTACTCTTAGTTTCCAGAGCGAATGGCTCATGAGAGGGTATGAGTAGTCAGGGGCTATTAGAAACAAGTGGGTGACCCATTTTCTATCTAAATCAACCATCTGGTTGGAGGCAGACCTGCAGTTTGTAATTACACCCATTACCCCTTGAGCAGAAGTTTGTTTGTTGGACAGAGGTCCTAATGGTGACTTCAGGACTGACAGTTCCACCCCAGTGTTCACTAAGAGTTGGACTGGGTGGACCCCAATAGTGGTGGTTGCCATGGACTCTTGGTGACCTAAGGAGAAAGAGCTCTGGCCTCCTCATTTTGAGTCATTTTCAGTTTAACCAGTAGATGTCAGAATAGAACTGACTTAGGGTCCTCTGTTTTTAGGCAATGGGAACAATCTTTTACCCAGTAACCCGGGTTTTTTACAATATGCACATGGATTTTTGGCTAGTCAGATGTATCCAGTTTATTTTTTTCCTTTTTAGCTTCTTTGTTTTATGTGGTGGCCTTGAACCAGGTTGGGAGGCCTGGAGGGCAGCAACTAATATTTTTGTTTGTTGTTTTGTTGCTCTGTCCACTTTTTGGGCTTTCTGTTTCTCAGCATCATGGTTGTTATAAACCTTTTGGGCTACTTTGAGTAGCTGAGAAATGTTTATTACTGCAAAACTCTCAAGTTTCTGCAACTTTTTTCAGATGTCAGGGGCCACCTGAGTCACAAAAGTCAAATTGACAGCCTGAGCATTCTTGGGTGCTGAGGGGTCAAATGGGGTGTAGGTACAGAATACCTTCTGAAGACATTCAAGAAATGCTCCTGGTGACTCCTCGGGGCCCTGAACAATCTTGGTAGTTTTAGAAAGATTAACAGGTTTCCAGGCTTCTCCCTTCAAACCAGCTAATAGAGTCTGGTGATAAGTGTCTAATGCCCTGGACCCAGACAAAGTGTTAGGGTCCCAAACTGAAAGGAAAAGGAAGGAGGGCAAAACTTCATTCAGCATTTCTTGGTTTTCCTCCTCTGTACCAGCAACTGAAGCCAGAACAGATTTTTTTGCGTCTGCCCTGATACATTCCCATTCCTCAGAGGTAAAAACGTCAGGAGGAGCTGCTTGCAGTCATCCCAGGTGGGGCGATGAGTTTGCATGACTGATTCCATTAAGGAGGTCAGAGTCTGTGGGTTATCTGAGAATGGCAGGTTTTGGTATTTCCAATTATATAAATCAGAGGTGGAAAAGGGAGTATAAACCTAGAAAGATCACCCGGTTCGATCTGACCCCTGGGGAGGGGAAACTTCCTGGAGAGGAAGAAGGTGAGCTGGATTGGTCCGAGATCAGAGATGGGTGGTCAAAGCAGAGAGGGCAGGCCCTTGGGCACTGTTCCTGGCTGAGACCCTGGGCCTGGCCCTGGGCGGGAGTGGCAAAGGGGATGTGGAAGAAGTGGTAGTAGGCAAAGAAGCCTAAGGATTTTATGGTGGAGGACTAGAGGTAGAGATAACCAGGTCCTCAAGGGGATCTTCAGTTGGGGGGCAGGATGTAAGGTGGAGATGGGAGTTGGGGGGAATGGAAAAGGAGGGACACAGGCCAGAGGTTTAGAAACAAGGATGTGACTGGGGGTTTCAAGGGAACATGCCTTTAACCATAGGGGTGGATTTGGGACCAAACTTAATCATTGGTCAATATAGGGAAACTGGTCAGAGTGACCAGGAGTTCCCGTAATGACCTTCCAAACAGACCTAGTGACATGAACATCCAGAGACCTGGTGGAGGACCATCCAGAATTAAACATAGGCCAATCATTTTCACAGAGGGTCCGGAGTCTGCCTTTGGAGAGACAGACACTGTAGTCCTCTATGAACCCAACAGAGAGGTTCCTTATCACACAGTCCAGGGGACTGGAGGGTTTAGAAGTCTGTGACCCCATATTGCCAAAACCAGTAAATCATGGGAGACACCTAATGAGAATCAAACTTGTTATTATAAGAAGATATATGATAGCTAACAGAAACTTGGTCACTGATGACAATCCAAAGGTGGGGCAGAGGCAAGCCCTGTAGCCAAAAAGCACAGCACAGGCAAAGCAAGGAATGGGGTCAAGGATGATAGGGGACTAGAAATTGCATAAGCTCACAGAAGTCAAAGGGGTACCCAAACAGAAATCAGATACTAAACCGAGACACTGTTCTACCAACTCTTGGGTCAGCAGAGTCTAAGGAGCAGCCTCATCAGGCTCTGTCCTCCTCAACAGAGTTGTAGCCACATACAGAATAAGCAGATTAAACAGATTCTTACCTCCTAGGAGAATGCAGATGGACTCAGGAATTTTGAGGCATGGGAAGCTGGTGGTTGTTCCAACTCCCTCTGAGCCAGATGAGAGGTTATGGTGCCCTGGAATGTCTCAGGGGGCACCTCCCCTATAACTCCTCCACAAGCCGGGGAGAGCTGGAGAGAGGCCACCTCCCCAGCTTGGCAAAATCCCACTAGGGCCTCCAAATGCTATAGCCAGATTGCGAGAAAGGAGACATCAACATGCAGGGAGCTGAATTATGAGTCCTTTAATAGCTGGCAGTCGAGAGTGGCTAATGCCAGACAAATCTCTTGATCTCAGATGAAGCAAACGTGAGTTTATAAAGGCAGAAATTATATAAACTGTACAATTTGATTTACATTTTCTTGGCAGAACATTTGGTTGTGAAAGGGTACAGATAGCTACAGAATTTGCAACTAGGGAGTTTCTAAGCACCAAAGGGAACAGGAATGTGGGTGTGTGGTGTGATTACAGAAAGGTTACACAAGGGGGTAATCTCTAGGCTAAGATGGAAGATCTGTTACAAAATGGAGTTACTTATGTCAAGCAAGCTATTACAGGCTATAGGTTTTGCAGATAGATATTTCAGAACAATGTGCATGATACTTTGAATGAAATTTGGGTCCATTCTTTCTCCATGGAGAGCAGAGTTTTGTTTTAGTAAGCAGTTAAATTTAGTAAGCAGTAAATCAACAATTGACCCTGCAGAATCTTTAATATTATTAATATCCTACATGTAATGATTAGTCCAGTATGATGCTTATTTCTAGATTTTGGTTCTTTGGGACTTTCAGTGTAGAGCCTAATATGTTTAGTAAGTCTCTTAACTCAGAGAGGTTTTACCTCTCTATCTCTCAAACACTGGGTAATTACAGAAACTGTTCAGTTCTTTCAGCCTTAATGGTAA
The DNA here is from genome assembly GCA_963574415.1 of Tarsius wallacei. Classification (NCBI taxonomy): domain Eukaryota; kingdom Metazoa; phylum Chordata; class Mammalia; order Primates; family Tarsiidae; genus Tarsius; species Tarsius wallacei. The sequence continues at coordinate 11,644 of CAUYQG010172914.1, forward strand.
TTTTTGCTGGAGTTTTTGGATTCTTTCCACTACATTCTCAGTTCAGTAATCAGCTGAGTATATTAAAGTAACATACAGATTTTAAGAACTCCCTCTTTGTAGCGTTTTCCCCTTAGTATTCATGGCAGCTTTGAGCTCTATTTCACTACCTATGTCAGTAGAACTTAGAACTTCTGTTTTCTGCTTGTTCCTTATCCTCATGCACTATACAATTAAGGCATGCCCCACAGGATAAAAGCCAAATTTATGTAACACTCATTTAATGTATTCTCCTTTATATAAGTTTGTTTTCTCACAAGGTTCTAGTCATGTTAGGCTGTTCTCTAATGCCTCTCAACAGTTGTATTTAAACTTCCTCCCCCAGAGTTTAAAAATGCTTCAGTAAGAAGGTTTTTGTGATATAAGTTACTCTGCCTTCACTGAAATCCACCTGTAGATAAGGAGGCAAACAAAAACTTTTCCTTTCTGCATGAAAGTATGAGCTTTAGTTAGGTTTCTAGACCCCTTCCCCCCCAAATCTATAAAAAATAAAATATATATTATTAAAAACATTGCTAATGATTACAGATTGGCAAATAGCAGTTTTACTAAGTGTTGGTAGCCAGCCACAGAGGCCCACTGAGCGTTAGGGATCAGGGAGGGCCATGGACCCCGATACCACTAGGCTGTGTTCGGGAGCTGTAGATGCCATTTCCTCCCTCTTTAATATTTGGCATATTTAACCAGAAAGAACTCTGATGATCTAAGCATGAGGCTCTGAAACTACAATGGGCATGGTTAGCCTTGAAAACTCATTGCTCCCGTTTCTCACAGATTGCGGTTTTGGCCATTATATAAGCATAATTCCAACTCAGGTCACTTTCGAGAGCCTCAATATAATTGCAAGCTTTTTTGTATTAGAATCATAGGTTTAAGTTTAGTATAGATATATAGAATATTAGATTTTAGAGTAGCCATTTTGTTAAGAGATTGTAATCAGTCGTTCCGAGAAGTGGCCCATTGTCTACTTTGGGCTGGGCTGCATTCTTAAGAACCCGGCCCGTACTCTGGACTGGCCAGATTCTTTTGAAAGCCAGTTTCAGCTATAATTAGTGTAAGGTTTTTGGTTTAGTAGAATTAAGTTAAGCTCATACAATGTACTTAGAAGAATTGTAGGATAGGTAGTTTTAATATTAAGAATTGTTTAAGCTTAGTTGTCTTAGGTTAGTGATTATTTAGGATATTGCTTTTATGGAATAGAATGCTGTGTTAATTTTGAAGAGAGCCCAGCGTGATCCTTGGACTGGGCCACATTCTTTAAGAACCGGTTTTAGTTACATTTGTTAAGAGTTGTCATAGCAACCATGCAGTCAGAACCTTAGCATAGTAGCTAAGATTTGTGCTAATTAGCATAGAATAAGAAAGGTATTAGGATTTAAGTTGGTCATTAGATGTTATATATGCATAAGCCTTAGAAGTTATTGATCATTAGAATATTATGATATTAGAAATGTTGTATTGCTTTTGAGGAATATTAACCAAGCATGAGAAACAATAAGATAGTTTTGGGATCGCCCTCCCTCATGCTTGAGGAAGCCCCTGATGGGTGGGGGATGCCCCCCCCACCCACCTTGCCTTGTGTTCATGTAAACGTCTTGTGATTTTATTGGGATTGTCCTTCCTTATACCTGAGAAAACACCTGGTGGGTGGGGGGGCCCCTCATCCACCCGTCTTTTTGCTCACATGAAAATCTTGTGATTTAACCCGTGAAAATTTAGGATAAAAGGAGCATGGAAACCTCCATTAAATGGCTTCTGCTCAATCCATTTGAACAGTGGTCCATTCTCTTTCTTTCTCTTTCTTTCTCTCTCTTTCTTTCTCTCTATATCTATCTCTTCTGCAGAATCGGCTCCTGCACTAGACGGGAGTCTAGCCTCAGAATCGGCCCCTGCACCAGACAGGGGTCCAGTCTCTTTGTTCCCCAGGAATAATCGCTGACGCCACCACACCTTCCAGGGACACTCTAAATCTCTCCACAGGGGTTAGTTCCCCGCAGCCCATGAGGGAGAATCTGTTCCGTCCCTCTCCCCCGGCTTCTGGTGGTGCTGACCATCTTTGACTTTCCTTTGTGTGTAGAAGCATCACCCTTGTCTCTGCCTTCATGTTCACATGGTGTTTTTCCTGTGTGTGTATCTATCTTTGTGTCCAAATTTCTCCTTAATGAAAGAACACCAGTCCTACTGGATTTGAGCCCATCCTTATGGCCTCATTTAACTTGATTACCTCTGTAAAGACCCTATTTCCCAATAAAGTTACCTTCTGAGATACTAAGGTTAGGATTCAGCATGTGAATTAGGGGCAGAAGACATGGTTTAACAATAACAGATGGCATCTTCCAAGTGGTCATGCTCTTCATGGGAGACATGGGCCCATTTCCAGTGCAAAGGAGTGGGTCATGAACAGTTGAAGTCAACCATGGTGGTGTGAGTTCCTCCTAGGAATGTTGGAAGGCAAGGAATGTGACACATTCCTCCCAGTGAGCCAGGGAAGGAAGGATGCTGGGAAAAGTGATTTCTTGGGTACAAAGAGATGTAGATGAAGAGATGCCCTTTCCCTCTTTCCACAGCCACCATTTTATCTGTAGATGATGGGTGGTGCTGGGACAGCCTTCTTGGAAACATGAGGGGGGCTGGGCCAGCACCTGGGCATGGACATGCAGATGAAAAGAACCCAGGTCTTTGATGTTCTTGAAGCTCTGAATACATGAAAC